>JABAJV010000116.1:0-31325 GCA_018854895.1 Tricholoma furcatifolium
TGCAGTTTTTGCGGCCTGAGGGTTCTCTGAAAGTTTGAGCTCAGTAAAGCAGAGAACCCCGAACAAATACCACCCACTAGTGTTGTGCGAGGTCGGGCTTTGAGCCCTGAGCCGGCCTGACCAAGCCCGCATTTGAGCCGAGCCGAGCCGGGCCCTAGTGCAGGCTTGACAAGGCTTAGGGCTCGGTACCTCATTTGTCAAGCCCTCTACAAGCCCTTGAGCCCTAGGCTTTTAGAAGAAGCCAATGGGTGCACGATCTGAGAGAGTAAGTTGATCTTATCACTGATTTTGATGGCAAAGCCAAATACAGCTCAGGCGTTCCATTGACATGAGTGTGTGGACCAAGTCACAAAACCCTTCTCATTCTCATTCTCGTACCGCTTTTACTGACCTCCAAACTTGAAATAGGCATACAACCCCACCCTCAAACACTCGATCTCTCCAAAACCCCCCGCTCTGCTTCGAACTCTACCGTCGCCCCTCTAAGACGCGTTCTGAGGCTGTGAGTCACATTCACCCTCAACACCGTGCTAATACGCTTGTCCCTCTCCTTCACGGGTCCGGTGAGTGACAGTGCAATTGCATTAGTGAAATTCATGTCTGAGAAAGCGTTGCTGCATTCAGATTTCACGGATAAACTTGATATGGTGGGGGGTTCTAGTTTTCAATGATTGGGTTGTTAGTAGGTGTTTTGGTGTAGAGGTTACATGAGGAGTTTACGAGGTGACTTTCAAGATATTTTTCTTCGCCTGAATGGGCCTTTGCATGGCTTACTGACATTCTTTTGGTTTCACCATCTCAGGATGTGTAAGATATACTGAAGACACGGATCCACTCCACGACACTGAAGAGGCAGAACAAATCGGTCAAGATGCGGGTGTAGACGCGACTTTGTAAGAACGAGATGGTGAAGTTCATCGATTGAATGTGTACTCCGTCTAACAGAGCTATATTGCACCCACCTGCGACCAGTACACATACCCCATCCGCCACGAGCAACGATAATACCATGAACACCACGTCACTCAAGCTCAATTACAGCGTGTTAGAGCAAGTTGAGCAACTGCAGACACAAGAGTCATGATGCTGGTAATATAGTGTAGTTGAGCCCCGGCTCGAGCCCGAGTGAGCCCGAGCCTACCCTGGAGGAGGGCCTAGGGCTCGGCTTCAATTTTTATGAAGCCCTGACCCTCTTAAGCCCAGCCCAAGCCGGGGCTTTTGAGCCCAGCCCAAGCCGGGGCTTTTGAGCCCGGCCCGACCTTGCACAACACTATACGAGGGTGATCCCGGTCTTAGGGAACGACAGATGGTCGAAGAAGGCATTGGTGATTACCATGTTTTTGCAAATGAATTCGACGTGTTTAAGGCATTCAGGTGTCGATCCCATCCGGATCGCCGTGAGGGCGCACAACAAGATCCTTTATGTGATGTTGAGGGCAAGTCACAACTCGGTCAAAGACATCAAACGCCTTCTTGCGCATCAGGTCGTATGCTATCACTGACAATGCGATGCCTTTCGAGCGCTCGAGCATTTGCAGTGCTCCTGGAGATTCGACATGTATCGTAGACCATAGGCTTGGAGTGGAGAGAGCTGCCTCACGCCAGTGGGAGCAAACATGCGAGATTGGTGTGATCCAGGTCAGGGGTGGTGCGCAATAATATTTTGTCTCAGCCTCCCAAGGAGCGTTGCGGAGTCCAACTTGAAGGAACATACTAGTAAGGATCTCGGTGGGGATGCGACAGGTGATGTTAAGCGCGTTCCAGCGCTTCTTGTAGTAGTGTAATGCGGAGCTGTGGACTCTGATTTGTTCCTGAATATAACCGAGAGCTTCAGCTCTGCTATGAGGTGTGTTGCAGTTGGGCTCTTCGACCTTCGGATCTGTATAGGATTGATACTCTTCGCGCCGGGTTGGGCACTGATTGATGACAGGATAAGACACAACAAGACTTACCCATTTCCAAGGTGACTTTGAAGCTGACGAGATATTTGGAGCGAGTTCTGATGGGATCGATGAATGTGCCGTAGACAGTGAGTTGGCTTGTGTGGGTTGGAGCTTGAAGCTTGAGCGCGAGCGCTTGAGCCAAGCTGGCACAGCCACTTGATAGGCGCCACTGCGTCTGCTCTCAGCTCTATCGCTGACTGAGGGTTGTATATTAATACTCACTGAGAACTTAAAAATGAACACTCGTTAAAACTAAGGGCGGTCTTATATCTACTCAGCGGTACTCCAAGGCCTCGACTAGATTTGCCGCACTTCCGTGACCACTGACCACCCCAGGACCCCACGGCCATAATATTCTAGCAGTAATAATCGGGCATCAGAGTCTAGTCCACTAGATCAATGCGCATCGTGAATAGAGAGTACTGAAATTGCCATCCATCCATCCATCCATCCAATCTGTCTGATCACCTATCACGATTGTTGCAAGTTGTGTCACTGCTACAGCGAGGCGTGAAACGCCCGAAGAGAGTGCATATCGCCATACTGAACGTGTCACCCATTTTCGGTGATACAGAAAAGATCTCGCACGTCAAGTGATTCTGAAAAAGATATTACAACTGTCAGCTGAGCACAGGATTGACATTAGTTTTGTAGAGATGATAGACAAGTCTCGTCCGAGTAGATTTCCGTCATATGTGATTCGGCGAGTTTCGCCATCCGAAGATCATCCAGAGAAGTCATGGACAAACCCAAGTCCCTCCATATGCACCAAGCCGTCCGACAAAATGGCATATGGTCGGTGGAGTGGAGCCTTGGCACGGCTATTTTAAGAACTCCGCCTGGTTTTATAAAGGCGTGGCGCTTCTACTCAGAATCGTCGTCAATAATGGCAAAATTCACGAAAGGATTCCAAGGCCTACTCGTGTCTGCGTGCTTGTTTGTGGCTGGGGTATCCGCTCAAACCACTGTCGCAGATTGGGGGCAGGTAAGCCCACTGTATTTTGGATCTAGCGGAATGTGGCACCGACGGTCACATTATACTAAATAGTGTGGTGGCGAAGGCTGGACTGGGTCAACGCTATGCCCTTCAGGATGGTATTGCAGCGTCGTCAACGCGTACTATTACCAGTGTCTGCAGGATTCCTCAACGGTCGTTTCAACGAGTACAAGCGCGGGGGGAAGCACTTACACTAGCACAACCACGACACCTCTCACGACCACGTCCACAACACCTACCTCAACCTCAACCTCGTCTGCTCCAGATGGCACGACGACTCTTCTCCCCAATTACGTCTGGATCAGAGCAGTCGTAAGTGGCCCCCAAAAAATTCAAAAGGAACATCTACAACTCATAAGTCATAACTTGTCACAGGAGGATCCCTACTTCCACAACTACCTCCAATCTGAGGTGCTCAACAGTGCTAGCGACGCCGTCCTGGGAAGCCCAGTCACCGCCGGAATGTTCAATGTCACTGCTGACGGGCAGCTGGTCCAGTACGCAAATGGGAATACCCTCTACGCGATCGTCGAAGATCAGGCCAACGCTAACGTCACCAAGCTCCTCATGAGCTGGTCTACCACCCCTGCGACGGCAGGGACCTTTGTATTCAGCGGCGATACTCTTGAGTGGAGCATTCCCACCATCGATAGGCCGCAGGATAATGTGAGTCGTAGATCTACCCCTGGGTAGAGCTTGTTACGAGGCGAAGAGAGACTAATGGCATTATGTTTTCTCTAGGCTTGGTTGGTCTGCCCCGACGATGATGGGAATGAGCTCCTTTATATCAATCTTGGGTATTATGATTACGAGACACCCACAGGCTGTTCGGATGAGACTATCCATGCGTATACGGGTGCAACTGCAACATCGTAGATTTAGGTTTGTAGACATGGGTACGGGGAATTGGAAGGGAACATGCATTGAAATACACTTGTGTTGTGGTTATTGGGATTGAATCAGAGCTTATGCATAGTGCTTGTAAAGACCTCATAAGAGACGTGTGGAGCTAGGAATTCCGAAAGTCCGAGTAGTTGAATGGCTTCAGCTTGAGCATGATGAGCGCTGAGCTTGCCAATGATAAACGATTCGAATCCAAGCGAAAGAAAAAGACATCAAGATGCAGATCACAGCCAGGTCATTACGCACTGCGTACCAGCTCAATTCCAAGAGTAGACCATTTACAAGCAGTGGAGGTTGAATGCAAGTGTGGGCGGCAAATTCCGATTTGATCTCTGCGCGTCGATCTCGAATTGAAACACGACCTCTATCTCAATGACTACCCGACTAAAGCGTAAACTAAACGACCTTGGTGTGGACACCTCCAGCTCTAAGGCTAATGAATCCTTCTGCCTTGTAACGCCAACATTCACACTTATTTTGGACTTTTCTAACCCTCAGTCATGTAGATCGGCACGCCATTGCCACCACTGGAAAAATCCAAGGACACAGGAGAATTCGTGCCTCTTTGGAAACAAGAAGTACTCATTACACTTCTATCGCGTCATACATTTGAATTAAACACGTATCTTTCT
Source organism: Tricholoma furcatifolium (assembly GCA_018854895.1). Taxonomy (NCBI): domain Eukaryota; kingdom Fungi; phylum Basidiomycota; class Agaricomycetes; order Agaricales; family Tricholomataceae; genus Tricholoma; species Tricholoma furcatifolium. The sequence goes on from JABAJV010000116.1 coordinate 4,476, forward strand.
AGGTCCGAGATGAAAAGGGACGCCGTCGACTTCACGGAGCGTTTACAGGTGGCTTCTCTGCAGGTTACTTCAACACAGTTGGATCCAAGGAAGGCAAGTGACTCTTTTTTCGCGTCCTTACGTGGCTCTAAGAATTGTAGGATGGACACCGGCGACCTTTGTATCTTCTCGAGGGGACAGAGCGAAGCAGAAGGCTGCGCGCCCAGAAGACTTCATGGATGAAGAGGATTTGCAAGATATCAAGGACAGCAGGAAGGTCGTGGATACTACAGACGAAATGGATTTTACTGGTGGAAACCAAAGGCTCCCGGAGGAACCTGAGAACGAGTGAGTTGCTTCTGTCCTAACCGTATTGTATGATTCTCAGGTATACAGTTCCATTGCATCTGCCCTCGAGGCCTCTCTCCTTCCCCCACCTTCGGAATCTGCAGGTGCTCGCATACTGAAAAAGATGGGCTGGCGACTAGGCCAAGGAATTGGTCCCCGCATCTCTTTACGGAAACGGAAACTCCAGGACCTGCAATTTTCTCGAGGAGGACGTGCACCTGACGATGCGATTGATATTCCGGAAGATGATGAAGAAGCGTCCAAGCATACCTATGCGCCTCGCGACACCCCCATATTGTTGGTGGAGCGAAAAGATAACTTCCATGGACTTGGTTATAACCCGGGAATGGGCTTGCACGAGAGTGTCAGCGGGAAGGGTGGCGCAGAAAGCTCAAAGGGACCACTTATATCTGGTCTGTCTAGCCTCTTTATTCATGCATAGACCCATTTCTAATGTATTGAACACCCTTAGCGGGATTTGGTCTGGGAGCACTGAATGATGCGGATGAAGATGACTTGGACGTTTATGACGGGGCTACGACAAGTATTAAGCGACGAGTGGCTTATGATATCGCTGACCGTGAAGAAGACGACACGATAACCATTAGCGAGAGAAATGGCAGATGCAAAGAAGCCACAGCGGTGAGTTCATTACCTATCACATTGCAAACTTCATTTTTACATGTCCCAGCGACCAGCGGTATCATTAGCAGTATTTCGTGACGGTCAATCTGTGCTACCTGGTTTCATCCTCTCAGAAAAGCCTGTCTCAGAAGATCGCTGGTGCGCATCAACGTGTATATTATGGATTATATTTTCTGATGTATACCAGGTTTCCTATACCAGATATACCAAACGGCTGGAAACCGGATCCTCATCGCGTTTGGGACAAGGGAAAAGAAAAGGAGAACGTTCAGCCAGAAACTAAAAGTGCGCCGGGAGGGTGGAACTCAAAGATTACAGCGGACGAAGTACGTATGTTCCTTCATATCCTATAAATCCTTATCTTAACGCGCAATTCAGCGAGGAGCCATGCTTGGCGAGACACCTCTTCCTGCCGCTCCGCGTTCAGTTTTCGACTTCATGTCCAAAAAAGACCGAGAACGACTTCAAAATATTGCTGCTACCAGAGGTCAACCTCAAGATCCTAACTCCACACCGCCACCCGAATCCATTAGGATTCCGAGTACTGAGCCACACATTGCCCAAGCCGCCTTGCGTGGATTCCAGCCATTCACAGCCGATCCAACCAAACAGTCTCGTTATACCACGTATCTGCAGTCCCAAATCGGGATGGATGCCGGACCTCCTCTCAAACCACTTCCAAATCAGCGTGTAGATGAATTCAACAAGGAAGCCGAGGACTACGCCAAGGCGGCGCTTCTATTCAAGCCAATGTCGAGTGCCATGGCAGGGAGATTCACGAGTGCCGCTGTGGTGGAGCATGGGCCAAAGGTGCACGTTGGGTTACATACACCCGTGCACGAGGATACTACACAAAAAGAGGAGGAGAAGAAGAAAGAGGAGATGGAAAACCTTAGCCCCAAGGCACATGCAGCACGGATGGGTATGTACGGCCCGTTGACGCGTGAAGTGAAGCCCTGGCAGCCAGCTAGGCTTCTATGCAAACGTTTCAAAGTACGCGACCCGAATCCTGAGCCAGAGGTCGAAGTGCCTCCCCCTGCAGCGCCCGGGTCAAACTGGCAGCAATCCGAAATCCCAATGGCGTCTACTACTGGAGAGGGCTTAGCGTCAACTTCGGGACACACGCAGAATGGACCACGGGATATTACAAACATTGGTCTGGGCGAAGACGACGACCAAGGGCGGGACACGCTTACATATGAAAGACCAACGATGGATATCTTCAAAGCCATATTTGCTAGCGACGATGAAGATAGCGACAATGAAGCCGAGAAGGACGATATTGAAGAAGTGGTCGAACCCTCTCCCACAACGACCGGCCCAAGTACAGGTCCTGAACACCCTCCACCAGCGATTGTCCCTGCGCCGCCCCCTGTAGATTCTGGACCTGTGGATTTCAGTACTTTCAAACCTACTTTCATCCCCCGCGAGGGGAAGGCAAAGAAGGACCAGGATAAAGAGAAGGCTGGTGACTCCGAGAAGAGTAAGGAGAAGGAGAAGAAGGAGAAGAAGGAGAAGAGGAAACGAGAGAAGCGGGCTGTCCTGTCTTTTGCAATGGATGAAGAGGGCGGAGATGAACCTGAGCCTAAGCCATCGAAAGACCGGCCGAAGAAGAAGAAACAGCGGAAAGAGAAAGGGGAAGAGATTGACGATGAGGGAATGTGGGTTGAGAAGCCCGCGGCGGACGCAGTGAAAAATCTAGTCCTCCAACCACCACCGCGGTATCCGAAGCCAGAGAATCACCCAGATTCTGGTGGGCCGCCAAGGGGACGAAAACGAGCTGTAGATTTTTTGTAATTGCCCAACTGGATTTATATACTGCTCCGAATGTCAAGCGAATATCCTCCTTTCCTTCCCTGTTCTTGCGATATATGCAACACATCTCTCTCGCCCATGCGCACACACACACTAAAGGTCCTTTTTTATAGGCAGTGATGCTGATGGGTCTGGTTTACAAGCTGATTCCATATTATTGTAATAATACTCCATTGCAAAGACAACAACTCCCAACTTTTAGCTAACTATATCCCTACATGCCTACCATTGGTCATTAATCTGTCTTCGCTTTTACTGGAACCGCTTTCCATCGTCCAAGTAGATGGTTAGCTCTGACTATGAGCAGGTCCCGAAGCATCTGCAGTGATGCTGTCATGACGTTCAGTTTGCTGCCCGCGACCTCGTGCCACTCAATGGGAACCTCTGCAACAGGTATATGGAGCTGCTTCGCTAGGAGAAGGAGCTCAACGTCGAAGATCCATGTGGGAAGGTGCTGTGCGGGGAAGATTTGCCGTGCTGCAGCCCGTGAAAAGAGCTTGAAGCCGCATTGTGTGTCGCGGATGTGGCCAACGCCGACGATACGCAAGATCGTATGAAGTCCGTACATCAAAATGTTACGAAGAAGGGATCGCTGGGCAGAAAGGTAAGATATCTTGTGCAATAAGAATAAGGGTGTTGCCACGCACTTTGACGACTGCGTCCGATTTGACAAGATGCGCTCTGCTGCCAACAACAACGCCCGCACCATTCCCAGGTGCTATGGTGTCCATAGTCTTCCAAAGGGACTCTAGGTCCTGAATACGACTGGCGTCGTCTGCATCTGCCATCAAGAGGCGTTTCCCGCTCGAGAAGAGCATGCCGTGTCGGACGGCACCTCCTTTCCCAAGGTTCTTTTCAAGAGTAACAACTCGAATATCACATTTGGGGTATTTAGATGCGAGTTTGAGGGCTGTGGCAGAGGTGCCATCTGACGAACCATCGTCGACGATGATAATTTCAAACGTCCGTCGCTTCTGCGTCAGCAAGTGAGAAATAGTTGAGGCCAACATAATAGGTAGCCGTTCGGTCTCGTTGTAGGCAGGTACGACGACAGTCAAGTCTACGGAACTCGGATCCTCAAGAGGTGTAAGTGGGAGGGGTTGGTGGCATGCATGAGAGCGATATTTCTTCTCCGACTCGTGGGTGATAATCGGCGGCGGTGACCAGTAAACGAGAGCTAGGTACAGCTAGTTCATGGAGTAAGCAGAAAGAAATACACAAATTTCGAATAAATTCAGTAGAAGGGTATGAACCCTGACCCAATCGCGTCGTCCTCGTCACAGCGCACATCCATTACGGCAGCCCATAACTCAAAGAACAAGGATGAAGGGGAGTCATCGTAGAAAGAATCGAGAGAAACGAATGATCGATAAACTTACAGATAATAGAATTATGCATAAAAGTGCCAAACCTCCATAGAGGAGGAGGTAAGTGTCCATAAGTCAAGCGACAGTACACTTCTGGAATACGTCAGTCGATGCAAGACAGGAAGAAGATCGCCTCACGGTTAGCATAAGCAGGGAGAGTGGCTGAAGGGGTCGGCGAAGAATGTGGATATGGTTAGGAAACGCGCTATAGGAGGAACATTATGATTCGTGAGAACTTTCGTTAAACTCACAAACGTGGCACATTCATAGTATCCGACCTCGTCCCTGGCTATTTATGCATTTGAATATGGCGCGTTCCAACTACAGGCCATTTATGATGTGTATGTACAATACTTGGGATAATTATATGGCAGGAGATGACAGAAATGCGCAAGTATTAGTCAAGCAATAAGGTTAAGCTGACAATGGATTCAAGGTGCAGAACATATAGCCCAAATGACTATACTGAGGGTATATTCGCGACTATCTCCTCCAAAAGTTCCTTTGCAATTTTAGCATTCGAGAGCTATTGATACAAAGTATGAGCGGAGAAATCGACAGAAAGAGAATGAAATCGTACCCTTAGGTTATAATGGGTAGTTACTCCGTTTTCAATGACGCTCAGTCTCAAGTATCGTGGGTCCTGGGCGAGTGAACAACGCATACCAGGAAACAAGGTCACGTTGAGTAACAGTGTATACACTGCTTCCTTGCGCATAACTGTCCGGAAAATTAGAATTTCCAAACGCACGGCTGGACGGAATACTCACTTAATCGTGCACCAGTTCCATCTGAACGTTTGACGTTTAGCTTCAAAGTACCCGTCCCGCGCTCTTTCCACTGATTCCCATCGACAAGGGAGAATAATTTACCCCGCACTTGATGGACCGTTTGTTCGTCCTCCTCTCCAGTCAGAACTGAGATGAGATGTTTTAGGGCCAAATTCTGAATATAGATTTTAATACGAAACGTACCTTCTTGTTCTGTTAGCTTGTATGATGTTTCCCGCAGAGCATCAGAGCCTTCCTCATCCTCATTTTTACCAGCCCTGAGTCTTTCACCGAAACTCACTTCTTCCTTATCGTCCTCATCGCCGCTGTCTGAAGGAGCACCCTCAGCACTGCCAAAAACACTCAGAACAGAGTTGGGCTCTCCAGAGCTGCCGGGTGTGCCTGCACGGGCACGCTTCGACGGAGGAATAGCAAAACTCTGCACACCGCTAGCATAAGAGGAGAAAGCATTGGAATTTAGGGCGTTTCCGCGCCTGGGTGGGGATTTCGCCCTTCCAAGTTTGGAAGTGGAGCCCAAGACGGGTGACTTGGAGCGTGAAGCGGACGCGAAAGGTGAGGACGACGACGCAAATGCTTCAAATCCAGTGCGTTTAACAGCAGAAGCCGAAGATCCAGACGCATCTCCAGACTGGAAAGCGCCGAATATAGCGATAGGTGGTGAAGGTGTAGGCTTTTCGGGCGGGGGTGATGCTGCTTTGTTGGATGCAAAGATGTTCTGGCCTTTTACAGCAGAGAAGGGAGAGTGAGGTGATGCGTAGGCCATAAATCCGCTCTAAAAGATGAAATGGTTATTACAGAGGGTCAGACACATGCAAATGTTGCTCACTAGCTTCGGTGTCGCGGCTACTGTCGCAGGAGCTTTCTTGGGTGACTTCGGAGCTTTCGGTTCGGGTGGAGGAGATGGTCTTTTAGCCTCACGAGGATTATCGTCCTTCTCGTCATCATCCCGAGGCCGTTTGGTTGGTTCTAATTCTTGCTGAGGACTATCCTGAGGACCTTGGCTGGTTCCACGTTCCGACAGCTTGCGCTTCAAGTTCTTATCCCCGCTATCAGACTCTGGTATAGCAGCCGCTGAGTTAGATACTTGCGATAACATGACAACCATTAGCCCAAGCAAAGACCTTGAATGCGGCGTAGTTCGTCTTACCTTCACTGTCTGCAGGCCCATCTGAGGAATCTTCATTAAGGGTGCTAGTTTCAACCGGTGGGGTAGGATCCGCTTCGATATCTATATCAGGCGTGACAGTCTTCTTGTTTCGCCAGTTGATATCCTCAACTCCCTGGCTTATTTGCCGTACTTTAATCTTCATCTCGTGCGGAGGAGAAACACCAAGTGGAGGGGAGTTAGAATTAGATCTGGATTGCGAGTCGTCATCTTCTTCTTCAGTGGCATCTAATTGTGTTCGGTTCTTCTTCGCAGGGGTACGTGTGTCTCTAGGTTCCCGGAGTGCACCATTATCCTATACGCATTCAATATGGTATTCATAGAAGCAGATAAAAGCATATACATTAATGGAGCTGGGTGCGTTGACTGGTTCTTGTGAGACCTCCCGTTCTCTTTTCCTGGAGAGCTTTGTGTCTAGATCGGATAGATGAACACTGACGTGTGTAGGAATGATTCAACAAAAATCTGACCTAGAGTTGGAGAAGGGGGAGTAAGAGGAGGAGAAGCGTCTTCAGGCATTGGCGGTTGAGACGGCGCGTCGGGACAAGAGCAAGTATAAGGACAGTGGTGGTCGGGGAAAACACCTTGTTCGGATATAGCCGACGCTCACACAATGGCACAACTTGACTACCCTACGCCCCAAACAGTCCATGATGATCTATCGATACAGATTCCTAATATCTACAGCTAAAGGAGGTCGACTCCATGATGTGGTATAGTATTATAGTCAGCCTTCAGGCATAGACGAAATTCCCTCAAAAAACCCAAAATCAGTAAGAGATAGTCCGTCTGGCACCCTATGGGGGCATATCATAAGATAGTTGTTTTCTGCGCTCGTGCGCAACGACCAAGATGTCTCTGAGATTTCGCTCCAGGACAGGTTTCGTCAATACCCTAATGAGAGGATCAGAATAGAAATAGCAGGTGGACCGACTAAAGCCATACAGATCAACGCCTGCTTGCAGATATTCATCTTGATCTAAGTGGGCGTGTTAAAAGAGCTTAGAGCATTGCAAACATAGGATACTCACCCGCTTTTAGGGCATTGCCTATTCCATATCTTTGTTCAGAGACCTGGGTTTTTCAAGTCGAGGAAAATATACAACGCACCTGTCACACCTACAATGAAATCGGTTCTCCCACATGATCTCACCCTTTGGACAGCCTGCAAGCCAGATAACACGGGCATCTGATTGTCCAAAAATACAACGGCATATCTGCTCTTTTCTGGACAGTGACACTCTGGCCTTTTCTCCAGGATTGGTCCACTGGAACCATCACTGGACGGTGTTAGGGCATTGGAACCACTGGCTGCGAGAATCATTTCCAATGCCACCTCGCCGTTTTCTGCTAATGAAACTTGGCATCCTAAACGCGAGAGCAAGCGCCTCATGAGAGTACGCGTAAGTGGGTCATCGTCCACAACTAGAACAGGGAGAGCGGGGTCGAATAGTAATGGCGGAGTGTTTAAAGAGGGACTACGACGAGCGTGAGCCGCATCGAATTGAGCAAGAGGATCTGAAATTTTTGAGCCGGCTGATGTATTTGAGCAGTTGGACGCGTTGGTTGGATGAGTATCCATGTGAAAAGATTGTGGACTGGGCATTGGGACGTATGTTGGTCGTGGTCTTGTGGCTTTTGGCTCAATTGTTTTTTCTGGTGGCGGTGGCTGCACTTGATTTGAGTCGTCTATTGGTTGGGGTCTATCCTCGTATGAACTCCTAGCATCCGACGATATCAAGCCTGGGGAGCGAGAGCCCTGGCGCTGTAAGAATAACTCAACCCGACCACCTATGAGAAGAAAAAACTCAGAAAGAGCAATACTGCAGTAATTCATTGTATTCTGACCTTGTTCCATGAGACCTTGCATCGCAGCGTTAGAGCGGCCGAAATCTAAAGATGTACTGGGGACTACTGGGTCGACCACAGATGCATGGGCGTCCATACTCCTGATCTCCACAGGAGCACCGATAGCATTTAGATCACTCGAAATCGTTGCATCCTCGGATGAAGATTTTGGTGGTTGGCCGTCTGTCAAGGCTTTGGTTCCGATGCCTAAAGGCAACTCGACCCAGAAGGTAGAGCCTTCATCAAGTTTTGAGCGAACACCAAGTCGTCCACCACTTAATTTGACAATCTGGCGCACTAGAGCAAGGCCGAGCCCAGTACCTTTTCCACCTGTATTATTGAAGTCAAGAGCATTCGCAAGCCGAAGTTTCTCCGCCACGAACCTTGTTGCCTTCCTTGCTCAGTCTGGTTCCACGCATCTGGAAATCCTGTTTAACTTTTGCACTACATGCATCCGGCAGAACATCGCTTACAAAAAAGTTTGTTGTTCATAAGGTCCCGAGGGCTGATACCAAATCCGGTGTCCGTCACTTCAATGCGAACAACGATGTAATCTAGACCCAGTCGCTTGCCTGGAGGTTCATTGTTATGTTGACTGAGGTGCGAGGCTGACAAAGGCGGATGGCCATTGCTCTGAAAGTCTTGATATGGGCAATCCGAAGGAGAAGACGACACCGGGGAAAGAAAGCTATTATCAGAGATCGCTGGCCAGACCAACTTCGTCTTAATCGATAGTTTGCCACCATCTGGAGTAAATTTGCAAGCATTGCTAAGTTAAGCCGAATGAAAAGGTGTATGACAACTCAAACAGAATGATAGGCCCACCTGGCAAGATTAGTGATGATCTGCCTCAACCTTGCTTCATCTCCAGTGACAATACCTTCTAGATCAGGATGATCACAGATATGTCTGCGAATTGCCTCATCACTTTCACCGGTGGCCTTATAGGCTGCATGCCGGGCGATCTGATCAATCCTTGGATCCAATTCAGTCTCAAATTCTAGACCCCGAGCGTCGGTGGTGAGTCGAAGTGGGACGAAAAGCGATCGCATGACGTGATGAAATGCATACGGCTGGAAAAATGGGGGCAAATCAGTTAAGCTAATTAATTTGACGACCACTGCATCCAGAACGTACCAATGATACTGATTCGAAATTGCCGCTATCCATTCGATTACTGAGAAAGAATTAGTCACAATATCTCATCAAGGATTTCAGTTCATACAAATCCAGCACGTCGTTCAAAACTACAATGTCTAGAGTCAGTAAAGAGTTAGGGAAAGAGCTCATGTATTTCTGACCTTTTGACATCATACTCAAGCTTCCTTCCAGGGCGCTAAATTCGATCTCCTGTTCCTTGGCCACGGTTCCAGATGCCTCCATGTTCTGTACAGCCAGGACTGTTATGAAATTTAGCGGAGCTTCCCATCTTGAGAACAAAACTTACGGGCAGTGTTCAATGGAACGCGCACCTGTAATGACGCAAAGAAAAATGGGCAAGACGCACATTAAGAAAAGAAGGTACTTATCATGAAAAACATATCTGATCCGAAATCGTCAGTAAAGTTTCGTTGGCATGCCATTAGAAATATGCTTACGATGTGAGTCGACGCTTGGATTCAGCTGCCTTCCTTTCATTGATTTGTGCCTTTTGTGTTGCCTAATATGTTGAAAATTAGAGCCTGGTATAGGACGTCTCTGTATGGAATTTACCTTGAACTGAACTTTTAGTTGATCCCGTAGGGTAAATAAACGCCTTTCAGACTAAAAAAAAACACGGTGAATGGGCTGGTTGGTGGTAGTGACTCAAGATTTATCCTTACGCTCTCCCTTATGTAGTGGACATAGAGCAAGACTAGAGCATCGTCAATAATCGGTTTTGAGAGTTGAATCAAAGATTACTCACAACTATGGAAAATAAAGAAGTTAATCATGCCTTCAAAAATCGTATTAGGCACTCCTGGCCGCTCAAGCATAAGATGCATACATACTTCTGACCCAGGTACTCTTCAAAGGTATCATTAACGAGCAAGCTCTGAGTTACTTGGTTAAATTTACATTTGTGTTACAGGAGTGAAAGGCTCACATGACGAAGAACGTGCCGGCCCCGATTGCTGCTGGTAGGCGATTCATCTTCAGGCCGAAAAGGCCCACAACTTGCAGTGCCTGATTGTCGGAAACTCGCGTTAACAAAGCAAAGAATTTGATGAAGCGTTACAGACCGTTGTATAGTAGAATGTCGCGAGAAAATCCCGGCCCTGGCAACTCAGGTGAACGTGTGGTGCCCGGGGATAATATGGACAAAGATAACTAGAGAACAATTCAGTCGAGAAATATCGTTGGATAGGAACTAACTGACATGAATAGCACCGAATAGAACGGCCTAGCTTCCATATAAGCGTAGTGCAATAGTTGGAAGTGTGACATTCTTACCATAACCATACCGAAAGCGTAAGGAAGGTTTGATATATATTGCTCCTGTCACGGGGCCAATCGTATATGACCATGATCCTACAATGTGTGGTTAGTATTGAACTGAGCAAAATGTCGGGGATAGTGCGTCGAAACGTACAGGATGGGTATCGTTAATGCTGGGGCAATCTGTGAAACAAGCTTCCTGTCAGGTATCCATTAGAACATACAGAGAGGCAAGCCTGACCGCAAAGTAGAATATTTGATCAAAGGTCTGGTAGAGAGGTCGTGAAAAGATGCATCCAAGGACCCAGTTAAGGATCAACCACACTGAGGCCCACGAAGCAAGCGACTTTTTGGTGAACCAGTTCTCCTACAAACGTGGGATCAATGCAAGAGAACTGTGACAATACATTCGGCGTACCTGAGCATAGTGGGCCTCTGACTTTGGGTCCGAGAAGCTTGAACTGAAGAATTTCACAACAAGTGGCCACATGCGCCATCGAATGAGGACTGTGAGGGACATAACACTCCAAAAGCCATAGGCAACCACACTCTCATGATCGCTCGCGCTCCTTCCGGCATGCTGACTTCCTCCAGACTTTTCGGGACTGAGAGCGTTCTCAGAATGTGAAGTGGAACTGGTGATGTCCTCGGACCACACTCGATCAACTACCACCTTGTCCGTCACTTCGTCGTCGGTGACTACAGGCATGTCCACCATCTGTACGACGTGCGTTTCGGTGGTGTCGTCGATGGCCGAGCTGCTAGAGGGCGAAGGAGCAGATCCAGAGCCAACACGTCGTTTGAACTTCGTCCACAGTGTACGTGAAAGACTCTTTTTAGGGCGGCGGGATGATGACTGAGTTGGAGTCTTCGCAACGACAGGAAGAGGTAAAGCGACCGGAGATGGCATTTCTGGGTTGTAAGAAGCAGTCTTCTCGCCAGATGGATTAAGTGACGAAATATCGACTTCCTGGGTCCATCGACTGATAACGCTGTGGCCTGGGTCCCGTGAATAAGGTGACCAAATGGTCATCAGCGAGGTCCTGGACGACGAGGAAGGAAGGAGTTGCGGAGGAAAACCCCGATCGGAAGTTAACACGAATTGTTGCCAGTCCAAAAGGGGGTCATTGATGTGGCAATGTCGATGACAAATTTCAGGCCTCAACCCCCAGATTTGACTACGCTTTTCAGGGTCCAATATCCATCAGGACTGTCAGAACATGCTTTCTGAGGTCGAGACCTTCGCCACATGCCTGGACTTGAAAGAAAATATTCACTCGGAAGGAAAGATCAATGACAACTCGCTTAGAAAAAAAAATAACTCTTTGCATCGAAGCAGAGTGATTGAGCAAATCTATACTAACTACTTTATGACATGAAACTGATGTTCAGGTGATCAACGCCCTGGGTATTACAGGTAAAACGCAGAGATGTTTGGTTCTGAACAAGGCGTCTTCTGTCAGGTGTGCCACCAACGCCCATATTTGCCACTTTCATTGTGCCCACGTCGGAGTGTGAATCCCATCCCTTCCTTGTTCCTCCTCCACACTCTTCCTTGAAACGGGGTACCTAGCGCCCTTGTCTAGAATCCTCTTCATCAAATCTTTACTACCTAGAGTCTGCTTCCTGTTGTACTCGTTTATTATTTTTTCTCGTCCATTAGCGTAGTTTTCAATTTCTGACACCATATGCCTTCTCCCGTCTTTCTCAAAAACGGAGACGAGGTTAAAGTCAACGGTAAAATGCATTGCGGTGTTCCTTCGTCCTCATGAACTAATTTGCTGATTTTTTCAGACCATGTTTACTGTTCACCAACTTGGTCGGTTCGGGACGGTACACCTTATTCAATTGCTCGAATAATGGAGTTTTTACCGCCCGAAGATATTCCCAGAGGTCCGGAATCTGAAAATTACCTGTATACCCGTGTCCGGCTTGCTTGGTACTATCGTCCAGGGGACGTCAGCGATCGTTCTGTAACAGACTCGCGTTTGCTTTTGGCCGCTATATTTTCGGAAGTATGCGACATCAATCAACTGAGGGGTCGGTGCCACGTGGTTCACCGAGACAAGATATCTGACTTGGCTGGCTGGAAGAAACGTCCTGATCGCTTCTACTTCAATCGTCTCTTCGATCCCTATGTCAAAAAAGAGTTTGACATTATTCCATCTACAGATGTTAGAAATCGTGAGTGTTTGAATGATTTTTTTTTCGCTCTCACGAATGCCGATCTTTTAGTTCCTGATAATATACGTGACACTTTGATATCTCGATACGAGTATGTTGTGGCAGAGAAGGAGGTGATACCTGACCTGACCGACACAATACGCCTTTGTGGTACTTGTGAAGAGTGGTGTACTACGTAGGTGTTCCTGCTCTAGTCTTCCCTCGACAGTGTAATAATTATTTTGTTAGTGCTGATACAGTACAATGTGACCGTTGTAAACGGTACTTCCACATGCGTTGTGTGCAGCCGCCATTGGTGGCTAAACCTTCTAGAGGCTATGGTTGGACATGTGCACCTTGCTCTCGTCAGCATGAAGAGGAGGTGGACAGTCGTGACGTTCGGCACGCCACACCTGTTACCGCACCGAAGAAGACTAATGCACCTCCAGCGAGGAGCAGGGGTCGTCCTCGGAAGGACAAGTCACAGGCGGAACGTGAAGAAAATATGGTGGTGAAGCACTTTAAGATGTGGCCCTTTCGCTACTTCGGGTGAGTGCTGCATGCAATTCGATACAATCTCCTCACTCTGACGTTATGAAAAGGCAATACACAATTGCAGAAGATACCCTGGGTAAAGACCATCATTTACTGTAATCTAGACATCAAGTTTCTGACGGATAGCAGATCCAGACGATTTAATATTCCCTCGCACTGCTACTCGGCATGGACCGAAGTTCCAGGCTACAGTGGCCTCTGCGCCTGAACTTGATATCAATCCCTCCGGTAAGTTTTTTTTTGTGTCTGGACCATTCCAAAAAGAGTTCTTTTCATCTCACCTTCACATAGAACCTGACGAAAGAGGAGGTGAGAACACGATCGAGAGCTTGGGCATCATCAACACCCTGACTGAAGCAGAAAGTGAGTGCTTGCTGGGTACTTAAATAATCGCTCAATTTCTAATTTCTTTTAGTTGCCGAAGGTGAGCCAAGGAAATTCAATAAAACAGCAGGATACTTTTTAACCTTGGCTATTACATAGTGGAAGCGTGCAAGGCTAGCTTAACCAGCGATCCAGAACTCCAATCCAGTGTAGATTGGCTGACAGAAGTCATTCGACGATTCTCGGAAGCTGCTTTAGCAGCAAAGCCTTTAACATCTGTTGATATGAAGTCACCAATGCGCTCGCAGAAGGTAGGATTAACATCTCTGAAGGATTGATTACATGCTCAATATGTCTAAAGTGGAAGAAGTATGATACGCTGTACACAGATAGGCCATGGACGGATGAAGAAGTCGATGCTTTTGAGATGGCGCTTGATAAACACGGTGCTGAGCTTCGCTCCGTTCGTGACTCACTTCCAAGTCGGACAATGCCTGAAATAGTACGATTTTACGGCTTATGGAAAAGGTCTGTGACGGCCTTCTTGAGCTATTGCTTTTTACTGACATAATCTCAGTGCCAAAGTTGGCGAAGAGAACCGTCGATTATCCAAGAGCGGCCCACGCAAGAAGGCTCAGCACCGAAAATACGAGACTCGGGAGCAAGCCCTGGAAGGCCAACATGTTGGGCTCTCTGAGAAAGAAGGCTCGATTATCGGAGAGCCATCTAAACCACCGACCTGTGCCGCATGTAGGACTCGAGAATCCCAAACATGGTGGAAAGCACCTAAGGGTCTCTCAACCACATTCATGTGCAACAAGTGTGGGTTGGATTGGAGGAAATATGCTGACTTGGTCGTCCGCCCACTTCGGGACGAATCGGTGGGTAAGTCAAGGGGTGAGAAACGGGAAGGCACACCTCTTACTGCACCTTCTGCGAAACGATCTCGAGTAAGTATATAACTACATTTTCATGAGGTACATCCTGAGCTTCCATCCCTCCAGACTTCTGCATCTGTAGCATCAACTCCTCCACCGCCAAATGTCGTTCAAATCCGATGCCTTGCTTGCAACAAGAATGGACCGATAGGGAAGGTTTTGAAATGCAAGACTTGCCAGTTCCGAGTCCATGCTGGTGAGCCTCTTCTCGCCATAAATTGCTCACCGAGATATGACGTCTAATTTCATACCCAGGTTCATGTGGTATCACTCCCGATCCTGCTGAACTGGATCAATGGACATGCGACCTTTGCCGTAATCAAGAAACGCTTGAAGCCTCCATGGTAAGCAGTGCCTTTCACTGAGGTTTTACAACTTGTTCATGCGTCACACAGAATTCTGACTGCCTCCTGTGTCCTCGTACGTCGGCAGAGGAGAGAAAACACCCTCCCTCTCCTCCTGCAGACTCTTTCCTGCGCGCATGCAAGCCTACTGAAGGCCAAGGCTGGGTGCACCTTTTGTGTTCTGTCTTCACCCCGGAATTAACTTTCACGGATGCATCCAAACTTCGACTTGTCGAAGGCATGAGTACGATTTCTCGATATCGCTGGGCAACAGTAAGTCTTACAGGCATTGTTTGAGTCCTTTGACTTAAAGAGCCTTTGTTTAGAAGTGCAGCATTTGCCTCAAAGCCGGCGGCTCAGTTGTTCGATGCAATGATTGCAGCAAAGAATTCCACGTGTCTTGTGCTTGGAAGACTAACCATCGGTTTGGTTTTGAAATTCAACCTGTATGTTGTTTCTTTGGCGGTGCAATTATAGCTCACACGATTTTCAGGTGAAAAGCAGCCGCAGGGAGACGACAACCCTGACGACCTTTAAGGGTGAACATGGTTGCATGAATGCTGTTATAATCTGTAGAGACCATGACATATCTAAACGCGAGATTTACGACATCTGTGAAACCAATGAAGGTGGCGAGGTGTGTTGCATTCTTCCTCACGCATATTCGACGGACGTTGAATATTATATTCTCTAATTAGACGGCCCTACAAGTGTATTGCCGAGCGTACAAGCAAGCACTTGTGACGCAAGCTCATGCGCTTTTGCGAAAAGCTCACCGCCTCGACGCAATCCTCAATGGGCGAAACGACGCCGTCGTTAAACCACCCGAATCATCCCCTTCAGACCCCGTTTGCCATCAGTGTGGCTCGCAATATTCGCCCGCTTTCTATCCAGCCCCTCAAAGAGACTCCTCCGACACTCCCATTCATTATACGTGTCACAGGTGTTACCGTGGATCTGAGGAGCTGTGGGTCCAGGGTTTTTTCTCGAACTTGTGTCAGCATCAGTGAATTAGATATGTACAGTAATAGTAAGCAAAGTGTAAGAGGGATACTTAGAGGCGCACGCGCTCGTAATATCATCTACCTATGAACAGTACCCGCGGCATCAACCCCTCCAGCCCTTCCCAACAACAGGTGCCTCTTCGCTATCAATAAGCACTCTTCGGGGCCCACCTCGTATTGGCGGGGGCTTTGCGATGGGCCCAGATCTCGAGGAGGAGACTGTGCTAGCTTTGTTCGATGGCTTTACGGGCTTTTTATCCTCTGCGGCACTGGGGGGCTGTAATTTGGGTGCAACCTTGCTTTGATACTTGTTGCGACTATTCTCCTTCTCGACGACCGCTGACGTTTTGGCGCGCCCGGTCGTGGGTGGCAGAGCCTTTGCTTTTCCTTTGTCACGACTTGTATTCGTGCGCGTCGTACTCGCATTAGGTGGGCGGCCGCCCTTGCCCTTCACAACGTTCTTCCCTTGTAACGGGCTTTCTGAATCTGACTCTGGCACGCCAAGCTCCGCAGCTAGTGACATTTGAACAGGAGCAACATCTGACGCGTCTTCGCTTTGCTCAGGGTGTTCCATAACTGGCTCCAGCAGACTCGAAAGGTCCCCCGATCCTACGCTAATCGCATCAGGGCTGTTAGGTGAGTTGCCCAACAAGAGGATACGACTTAGAGGACTCGGTTTTGCAGGGGAATATGCATGAACCATATGTTGTGCAAATGGCTTTGCCACTGGAAATGGGCGTCGGGCAGAAGGAGTGGTCGGAACAGTGAGTCCCACATGTTCAGGTTCAGGAGGGGATGGCGGGGACAATGGGGTCGTACTTTGCTCAGGTGATTCCTCTGTGAGTTCTATGGAAGGAGCCAAGGGGAGAATAGCTGGTTCCATAGGCAAGGATGCATGTGGTGAAGGGGGAGGAAGTACAAATGAAGTGGGGAGAAGTGACGCGCCAAGTGGCTTTGGATTGAAGCTTAGCGCGGGTAACGGAGGGGGGACTTCTGTTTCATAAGGTGGAAGGACTTTGGAAGGTGATACAAGAGATGAACGCCTCGAGATGCGCGTCGTCTTCCTGGAGCTAGAACCTGCCTTCCCTACACGAACTTTGGCTGGTGATTTCTTCTGCGATTTCTTTAAAGATTCACGAGCAGCAACCATCTTTTTAGGGGATTCTCCATTCTGAGGAGTCGGTGGTAGGTCGGCCAACATCATTTCCAGCTGCCATGCGCGCTTTTCGTCTTGCAATTTAATACGCTCCGCCTTTTTTACCGACACTCGTTAGCTCCTTCTAGGTTGTTCGATAAAAATTAATACAAACCTGGAGGCCTTTCCTCTCTTTACCCAATTCAATAGCAGCTTCGGTGAACTTTTGGCGCTCTTGATCAAGTTGCTTTTTGATCTCGTCCAGTCGGTCCCTCTCAGCATCACGAAGTGGCGCAGACATCAACTCAACGCTCATTTCAGCGATTTCGCCAGTCATCGTTCGGTGGTCCTTCGTAAACTTATCGAACATGGCCCGTGTTTCCGATGCCTGCGTTGCCAATTGTTGTCGTGATTGTTCTATGAAGGGTTAAGACAGAAAGCCTAGTGCAATGTTACGAACACAACGAACCAAGTTCATCTTGCAAAGTATTAATCAGATTCTGTAATCGTTGGTTTTCAACATCCGACGCTGCAGGACTGGAAACGGTAAGTTGAGGTGAGGGGACTGGAAGATTTTGTTTTTCAGATAGAGTCGTCAGAGTAGCTTTGAGATTCTTGATGACACTGTGTAATTTGTCGTCGGCGTTCCCCGCTAGATGCATTGGGAAAAGAGTCGTAAGCGTAAAGGGGGTTGGCTGCGGTTTCTAGTCAATGGGAGTGAAGATACGAGTAAATGGATGTTCATACGGCTTCATGATTCTCGGCTGTAGTGGGGCGGACGTGGTGCAAGGCCGATTGCACCTCGTTGACAGCAGTCACAACCAAGTTCCGAACGAAGATGTTGTCCACCGCTAGTTGAGACCTTGCTCTCTCAGTCTCGTCCAAAGTAGATTCCAAGAAGCTTGAGGTGCCCAGTCTTTCTGCACCAGTGCTGACAGCAAGATTGGCACATTGCAAACCGCTCGGTACCATCATAAGTTTGGCTTGTGAATCGGCAAGTTTGTTCCACTTTTCAGCCATGCGTTCCACTTCTTTTTCCTTCTTCTTCAGCTCAGTGTGATAAGTTGCTCTAACGCCCTGCATGGCCACGCGGGTGCGCTGGAGCTCTGCACTGGTTTGCTTATGAGCGGCTTCATTCGCCTGCAAAGTACGCGTCGCAGCACTGATTCTATCATCAATCAACAGTTTTTAGGGGATGGTGAGCACGACGTACCCTAAACGTGATTTGTGAACATTCATCTCGCGCTCCGCATTTGCAGCTCTTTCTTTAGAGTCTCTGTGCAAGGACATCAAACGTTCATGATCGTAAGTGAGCGTGCGGAGCTTTGCAGTTAGTTCTTCTGTTCTAGTCATATCCTCCTGCGACAGAGATCAACGAACTCATCTACCTACAAGAACATGAGGGCTTACAACACGTTGACTCAGCATTCCTAGCAAGCATTTCACAATTCCATCTAAGTGGGGTTTTGAAATGCCGTCGAGTATGATACCAGGGGGTGAGATAAAACCATGAGCGACCAACTGGGCATTGATGTAGTCAATGCTCGACACTGAATCAATCACGGATGAACAGTCGTCAATGAGGGGGGAAGACAACGCAGGGAGGTCGTATTTTTCACCCTTTTCAGGGGTTTCTATCGTGACTGGCATGAGATGTCGTGAGGGTGTGGTTGGTTAAGACGCTCTCAACTCAGTTCTGGTTCAAGATCGCGTTGAATCACGTGCTCGTGATGTTCTCAACTTATCGACCAGGATTGAAGCTGCGCAACTGTGGCGCGATAAATCAAAGGCAACTTGGATGAAGATGGAAAAGGAGACGGTATGCGGGTACAAAACGCACAGTGGATTATTGATCATTAACAAAAGTAGCATCGAGTTGATGGGGCACGAAGGGTGGTTAATATTAATGAAGATGATGCTGTGAATACGATACTAGTGCATATACCCATGCATATTGAGCTAAAGAAGGCTGCTAACTGTCGATGAGCTTGTGTTATTGTCATGAGAAGCCACAGACACAAAGGCCAAATTACCTAATCACATTTGCTCCCATTGGTAACACGACGGCTGTGTCCAAGTTCCCTCTTTCTATCTGGCGACTTTGACCTTTCCAGCCTTATACGCATGCCTGGCGTCACTGTCTCGCCAAATTCCCCGGGGCTGCCAGGTTTTGGCTCACCTCTCCTTGGTAAGACGATGTCGAGTCTACCCCACGACAAGCACCAAACCATCTCTGCATCAGCCACCCAGAGCAGACCTAACGTTGCGAACAATACATTTGACCCTGTCAAAATCAAGGAGCAAGCAATCACCTTCGTTCGCAAGGAAGCTCAAGGATCATCCGGCCCCAGCATGCTTGCTGTGGCACACAAGCAATACATCGCAGGGAAGGATTATGAGAACCAAGGCGACCTAGGAGAAGCCTACAGGTCTTTTGTTATGGCAGCAACTCTCGTCAAAAGTGCGATGGACCAGCAGTCGGAACAGACAAGGAGTCATTTGTACTCTAGAATGGACGAGTCTTTGAAGGTGAGGCTCCCCTGTACGATTGTTTTCCCACCTTTTGCTCAAATCCTTTTCCAGACTGATCTCGGAGATCGTACAAAGTCTGTGGAAGAGAAACTCAAGAAAACACTGCAGCAGAACCAATTGTGCGAATGCAAGATTAAGCTCAATCCCCAGTTTTCTGCTAACACATCACTAGGTCTCGTCCAGCTCCCGTTGGTGGCTCCATTGCTGATCGTAAGAAAGCCTTGGAAGGCAATGGCTTGTCTCTTGGAGATGATGCAACCTCAAAACGTATCTCTCGAACCCTGTCCGAGATGCCTTCACCAACCTCACCCAAAGAACCCTCGATGCGTATTTCAACTCCAGTAACCTTACATGCCTCATTGCCTTCAGTTCCGGCGTCATTGCCTCCTTCACCACGTACACCTATACCACCATCTTCGTTTCCACCTGCCTCTCCCTCGCCCCCAACCTCGCCGATCGCCACATTCACACAATCATTTCCAAGCCTAGAAGAGATTGAAGCAAATGTTCCATCAATACCTTCTCCAGTGGATGCAACGCCTAAACCTCCGCCGAAACCGTTGCTCAATGGCATCCCCCAAATTGAAAGGTCCCCCAGTACACCAAACTTTCCGGTCCAAAATCTGCCGCCTGGATCAGCAATGCAACCTTCCTTACAGAAAAAACTGTCCAATCTCTCCATCCTTTCGTCATCTACTCTGGCCCAACCGCCATACTCTAAACCGCTGATTCCAGTATCAGGGACTGCAACACCTGAAGAACTGCTTGACTACCTTGATCGTCATAACGTCCTACTCCTCGATGTGCGTACCAGGCCTGAATTTGAGGCAGGGCACGTCAAATACAAGAATGCTGCGATAGCTTGTGTTGAACCTTCAATGCTCCGGGACGACCAGTATGTTTCACAAACTTCTCTTGTTAATTTTTTAACAAACAAGTCATAGCTTGTCTCTTGCTACTCTGGAAAAGTCTATGTCGAAGGTTCCATCAGGAGAGAAGTCAGTATTTGCGAACCGCGAGAAATTCGAACTTGTCGTCCTGTACGACGATCATTCCAAGAGCCTTGGGGCAAGTAACACTCCGCTATCGATTTTGAACCGCTTGATTTCCTCGGCGCGTGTGCCTCAAAAGACTCTAAAGAGACAGCCTATGCTCCTCGTTGGCGGTCTAAACGCATGGAAACGTTACTATGATTCCTCCGAGGTTCCAACTACCATTTCTTCCGAAGTTCCGTCATCACCACCAACAACCGTCACTCCCGCTACCACTACCCCTAGTTCTCCATCCGTTAGTAGGGCGAACTCGAACAACCCGTTCAATGCCTTTGTACCGCCCACCAGTCCGAATCCTTTGCCTGCCAAGCTAGTGAATAGCAATCCCTTTCACCGCCCAATGTCGGTAGATTATAATTTTGGACACTTGAGGTTAGTGAGATGTCCATAATGCTTGAATTTATTCTCACTTTTGTTCATTAAGGTATCCTGCAGAAACCTCGTATCCTAGCGTTGTTCCTCCGATGAATGGATATGCGCGTCATCCTGGTATTGCACGGCATTCTTCTAGTTCTTCTATTTCAGGAAGCAGTGACAATGTCCGTCATGTCATTATATGTTGTGCAGCAGGCTAACCCAATTTCATTAGCTTCCTTTAACCTCACCTGCAAGCTATTACAGTAATCTACCATCAGGACAATTTTCTTACCCTGCACTTGGAATACCCATACCCCCTTCACCTCAGTCCATTGCTTCCCTGCCTCCAGCATCCATAAAGCCTTCTCAATTATCACGGAAACGAACAGACTATGACGACCCATCACAAGAGGCTGTCACTGATCTTCGCATGCGCACGCAAATTGCCTACCCCGCACTTTCAAACCCTCCAATTTTACAACCACCCCCACCAGCAGCGTCTTCAGCTCTCGAACGCCAAGACACTCGGCCACGGGTACCGACGGTGCCAGCCCCTCCTACGGGACTCAGGAATGCCTCAACTTCTGACTTCCAAGTGCATTATTGGGCTGAATCTATAAGCCCAGTCTGCGGCTTGCATAACCTCGGCAACACGTGCTTCATGAACGCAACGTTGCAATGCCTCTACGCCACGCCACCATTCTTGAGCTTTTTCAAGGGTGAGTCTAGTTGACTTTCTGTAGCCCATGCTCTTGCCTATGTTCATCTAACATGATGCAGATCATCCTTGGGAAAGATCCATCAATATGTTAAATCCCTTGGGAACGCAAGGCAAAGTTACCAAGTACTTTGAATCACTGTTGAAAGACATGTGGGCGAGAAAGGAGTCTTCCATCAGGGATAGACTACAGGCTTGCCTGGTAGGTGCCAAACTGCAATCATCTGGACGTCG
The DNA here is from genome assembly GCA_018854895.1 of Tricholoma furcatifolium. Taxonomy (NCBI): domain Eukaryota; kingdom Fungi; phylum Basidiomycota; class Agaricomycetes; order Agaricales; family Tricholomataceae; genus Tricholoma; species Tricholoma furcatifolium. The sequence goes on from JABAJV010000116.1 coordinate 26,208, forward strand.
CTGACTTTTCACTCAAGGCAGTGATACGGCAATATGATCCGCAATACATCGGAACCAATCAGCATGACTCTCAGGAGTTCCTCACATTCCTTCTGGACAAAATACATGAAGATTTGAACCGTATTTTGACGCGCCCACCCCAGCCCAGACTCACCGCAGAACAAGAACTTGCATTAGAGCGACGAGATCCCCGACGGGCTATAGATGAAGAATGGGCCAATTGGCGAAGTTCTAACGATAGTATCATTGTTGATCTATTTCAGGGACAGTTCAAAAATCGACTGCAATGCACAACATGTGGAAGGGTAAGCGCGCATTTCACCCCTCATCACGAAAGTGATCAAAACCATCGCTAGACCTCAACGACATATAACGCATTTTCGATTCTGCAATTGCCGATTCCTCCAAGTGGGGCTACCCGCCTTGAAGCTTGTCTTGATTTTCTCTTCCGTCCGGAAGAGTTAAAAGGCGACAATCGTTGGTGAGCAATCTTTGATGTGCCTCTGTTACGCATCTTACCACCCCTTCCAGGGACTGTCCTTCATGTAAGACCAAGCGAAATGCAACGAAACGCCTCAGTTTGGCCCGTCTGCCGCCGATTCTTGTTATACATCTCAAAAGGTTTCAGACAAGCGGCAGCAGCGCGGGAAAACTTGATACTTTTGTGCATTGTCCCACGAAATATTTGGAATTCCACGCCTCGCCTGATATGCCTGACGAGCCGCGCGGTGGCCCAAGCGGAGACCCACGAACCCAAGTTGCGCCCTACAAATATGAACTCTACGCCGTGACGAATCACCGCGGGCAACTGAACTCAGGCCACTGTGAATATCTGCCTTTGGTTAAAATCATGTTAATCACTAATGAGTTATAGATACCGCTCATGTACAGACCTCTGGAGACTGGTACTCCATTAGCGACACGAACATATCGCGATTAACCAGCCAAGTTGTGGTGAGTAAATAGGGAATCGTTGCTACTACCTCTTGACTAACGATCCTGCAGACCAGCGAGGCTTACGTTCTCTTCTACAAAAGAGTAAATCGGTAGACGGTTGGACTTTGGATTCATCCTTTTTCGCCTTATCTAGGGACGTCTGTTCATCCCATTGTATACTTTAGATTTCACTTCTCACTTATCGGCATTACGCATTACCACGCATGTAACGTTATCACCCCTAATAGTTATACCACATCTGTATTCTTATTGACGGTATGTCAACGGAAAAAGTACAAGTTACAAGGATTTAGTTGACATTATGTCTTTGAAATATCTGTTCAAATCATCAAGTTTGTCGAATGGCGCCATTGCACCGACGTAGCCATCAGGACGGACAACAACCACTGCACCAGTGGACGCAACTCCGTACTTGATATATGCGTCACCACCGCTGGCTCGCACTTGCCCGTCGATGTAGACTCTGCGATACATTTAGTTTTTTAGATCACCTAGGAGACACGAAAGGGACTTACTTTGACCAATGAGACCGGAAAAGGCTGTGGAAGTCAGTATAATTGACATTATCCGTGCTTGACGCAATAGAAAGAATGTCGAATGCCGTGGAGATGACGCCATGAGGGGAGTATTGTTTTAAGAAGCCGTCGTTGGCGCCCATATCCAACGCCAGCTTGTTCACTTTGTCTTTCTGTTCAGCCTCACTGATGTCCCCAGTAAACACCAAGATTTTGAAACGAGTGTCCGAAGGCAGCAAATTTTGGAGCTCAAATTGGCGACCATCCGCAGCACGGACCAGTGTTTGGGCCGGGACTCGTTTGCCTAGAATCAAGCCTGTAGCAATTTCTTGGTGACGGGGGCGTACAATAATAGATTCCTGGTAGCAGATACCAAGACCGCTGCTGAAACCACCAAATTTATGGAATGCACTACATGGCGTGGGCTGGGTTGGTTTGAGTTTAACAAATGGTATGAATCAGAAACATACTTTGTGAATTCTTCTGCAGATACACCATCGTGACAGTCCGTCGCATTGACTTTGTTAGAAAACATCTTCGCGAATTGCTTGTCAAAACTGATTAGATCTTGAGCATATTTCCTTCGCTCTAGCTCGTACTGCATAATTGAAAGAGGATGAGAGAACAACTTCCCCTGCACGTCTCGAACTTACAGTTTTGAGAAGTGACGCATCTGCCCAGCCTCTGATAACGTGGACCAATTTCCATGCTGTAAGGGGTTTACGATGAGGAACTGGAAAGCAAACCACAGTATCAGTTTACTTGCCGAGGTTATGAGTATCGTTCATGCTCGCATTCATTCCTTGGCCTGAGTTTCATCTTAAACTTCAGTGGTGAATTAAAATGAAGCAAAGGCAACGTTGTGCACCTGCTTTGGGAGAATGTGTGTGACAGGCATCTCCGGCAATGAAGACACGATCTTTGACAGAGTATCTGGCAGCCACACGTTGGCCAACTACAAACCACGATTACTCAATACCCGGGGAAACAGGGACAAGATGGGAACTCACTTCTGTATATCGTCCACCATTCGATTTCTTTCGGTTCCTTGATAGTATATGGTGCCATGGATTTCCGTGCAACCTGGGGCACGCGAAAGTAAGTTCAGGCTTCCATAAAATGTAATTGAACACACCTCTAGCAACTTCTCGGGACTCATCTGGTCCTTAGCTACTCGTCCATTTGTCGCATCGACGGCGTCCCTACTTCCAAGCTGAATATACAGGCGTACTTTGTCATCTTCACGCGGTATTATCATGCACGATCCGTTGTTGGAGTGAATGGCGCATCTGTTACGAATATCTGGAAAGTCGGTTTCGGGGACCAGGTCCACAACGCCCCAGACATAGTCAGTTTGTTCTCCTTCCATATCAATGTCAAAAGTCTTCCTGACCCAAGAATGGGCACCTGTGGGAGCGGTTACTTTAAAACGGAAATTCCAACACTGTACATACCATCCCCTCCGATAACGTATTTTGCGTGCACAATCTCCGTGTCTGTCTGGCCCTCAAGGGCGTCTAACCGTTTAAGCACCACCTAGTATAAGGTTTAATCTAGAACACTTCTAACGGTATATTTGGAAAACGTACGCGGACGGGGTAAGCTTCAGGATCGGACAGATCTTCCTCAGTTTCGGAAATTTGAATGGATGTGGGCACGATGGGGCGGCTGACTTCCACCCCCATTCCCTTCATGGAATCCAGGAATATGTCTTCTATAGCACCTTGGTGAAGAGTGGCCTGAAGGATCCAGCATCAGTGTTATCGCGTGCAAAGAGCCTGTGAAGTTTAGTACTTCGAATGGGTAAGGCGTCGAATTATCTCGGATATCGGCAATCCTCTCAGTGAGCTACCAAACGTTTCATATACTTAGAAAGCACAACCAGCCTCGGCAGAGAGATAAACAGACCTCGATCCCACCTGTTTCAGGGTTGGGATTATAGAATGCCTGTAAGCGAAACCATTCAATATGTCACTTCTACTTCTCTTGGCAGACAATAGTTAAGCGTCTTAAAACTTACGACTTGGTGCAACTGGTTAGCTTCTGCAAGCAGGCGATCGGCCAATCCATAACTCTGTCATACCTTGTCAGTCGCATCGTTTTACGGACAAGTCCCTGTATGTGAATAACCTGGAGAACTTCGATAGTCCGGGGCTGTATGCCATCCGCTTGACCTGCGGCGACTTTTCGAGGACTACGTGGGTCAGCGATAGGCGTAGCAGGTGTTCAAAGATAGCCTACCGTTTATCAACAATGCGAACATTTATTCCCGCTCTGGAGAGCGCATTGCAGGCCATAAGACCTGCCGGGCCTGCGCCAATGATGAGGACATCGACCTCCGAAGTTTGGATAGTGCTGATGGGCATGCCCACAGTGTTCAAGTTAGAGAGGTAGAGAAAAGGATATGCGTGTAATAGGATGGGCTTGCAGTCCTTCCCCTAAATTAGCTGCAATTATAAACCTCTCGGGCCCGGAGGGGGAAACGGATCTACCGAATTTCAACCTGTGGTCATAGAATGAAGTTGCTATCGGCGATCGGTCAAGAATCTTGCGGAGAAATTAATATGTACACCGTGCGCTGCCAAAAGAGAGTATTTTGAGGACATGAGATGTATCTGTCCATGGCGTCCATGGCTTCTAGAAAATCATTTTGGGTAGGAGACAGCCCTGACCATGGGTTCATGAGGGAACCGGAGGTTACAATTGGGTTAGGCGAAGTTGTCCACATGTCGAATCAACAGGACAACAAGGGGGTAAAGGTCAAGAAGAGGCAACATTTATGATGCGATTCTACGAATACTGCAAGCGATCGCCACCTACCCCATTATCCGCATTTCCCTAATAGGGAATTCACCAACCCACGGTCTGGCCATCGCCGTCGGACATCACCAAGCAGCCATACATAATTTGTAGGTTTTACTTTGTAAAAGGACCCCCGAAAACCAGGGTATATCCCTGATCCCTGTCCGGATAGATTTTGGGCAAATTTTGGGTGAATGCCACAGGTCTATCCGGATAGAAATCGAGGAAAATTGGGTGGAATGCCTGATGGCAGAATCCGGATAAAAAACAGGGTCCCAGGCCGCCTGATTTCGATGCGGATAAAAAGTGGGTGGTCGGGAGTCGAACGAAGCGACCTTCACAACCTGCGGATACGCAGTATATATTAACCACTTGGCTAAAGAAACATAACAGGAGGATAGCCAATTTGCTACCTATGACGACTCCTGCATATTCCAAGCCAAAAAAAGAAATTTAATCATGCCCACCATCCTGGATGGGAAACCAGACAGCCCAATTCTATTTTGCAGAGCTCTTTGATTTCGACAATGCAAACGGGTTGGTCTACTTACATCAAGGAATATTCAGTCCTGGGACTTGATAGCGAGTTGGAGCTTTACGAGCTTGTTGAAATGGATGCCGAAGGTGAAGATGACATTGAAGAAGCTCTCGATAATATGACAGCAGCTGCATTATCTACCTAGGTGGTGAAATACATGTTCTTATCTCTGAATGATCTCATTATGATGCCGCCAAGCGCGTTTGTCCCCTGAATGCCATGGCGTGAGCAGGGCATGAGAATGCCACGAGCCACATCACCACTGGCATGCCATGTTTCGTGGCATTTGTGACATGCCACTGACAT
>JABAJV010000117.1:0-31302 GCA_018854895.1 Tricholoma furcatifolium
TCTTGGCTCGGGCTCTAGCGAGATCTTCCTCAAGTCCCTCTTTGTTACTCCTGAGCCTCTGAACAAGTTCCCTGTCAGGCTCCGACTGATTGGTCTCTTGAGGCAACGAGGCAACAGCCTCGTTAATGGTGCGAATAAGGTAGGCATGGATATTGTAAAATTCCTTGGCGCGATACCTGTAGCCAAGGTTGAGGATACCCCACCACTTTCGTGCGAGTGGCTTCAGGCTGTAAAAGTATGAGTGAAAATATTTGAAAATTTCCTCCTCGATTAGTTGTGGGCGCCTCAACAGATTGCCTTTTTCGCTTAGCAGAGCGTGTTTATTTCCGTCGAAGTATTGAATTAAAGCACGGCTTATATCGACGTCCAGGTTCGTGACATCGAGCTCATGGCGTCTCATGCCCATTCCAGGGCCCTTTCGAGCCATGCATAGGTAGACGAGAACCCAGAAAAGAGATTCCATATCATGTATGGCCTGGTGAGTGAACGTGGGCGCCGAATGATAACCAACGGGAATGATGAGAGAACTGCCTTGAATGACCTCCGCGCTCATGAAAGGGAGGGTGCCCTTCATAAAAAATGAGCACATCAAGTAGTGTTGATAATAAGTGACTCGCCGTTCTTTCACCCCTTCGGCGAACACGCGACATAAAATCCGGCCATTTCGTTTCCTGGTTGGGGATGGAGTAAGATGGGGAACGAATGCGATATATTTGAGCTTACCGTCTCTGTCCAGTGTAAATCATCCATCGACAAAGGTCTCGTGGCCCCTTTCTCCGCAAGAGAGGAATCATTCTTAATGACATCGAAAAGATATCCGCCGCCCTCCATAGGATGCGCAACACATCCCACAGCTTCCAATGCAACCTCATCTTGCACTTTCCACTGAGCTTTGGAGTCCATGGCGGCCAAGAGGGTGGAGGCACGGCTAGCCCAAAAAGCCATGTCTTCGCGGTCGTGGTGGGATATATTTTCCAAACCCACTGCTTTCTTAGCATGGTCGTAGTCCACGAGACACCCAGATGTCTCGCCTGCCGCAACCTCAAAGATGAGAAGTTTTCCGATGCCAATGTCCCGTTGCAGATACAATTTGTTATAAGAGGATTTATGATCTGTTGGACGAACTGTGAGCCTGGGAGGTAAGAAAAGTGTACGAAAAATACCGGGGACGAAATCATGCAAGCATCTGAGAAGCTCATGGAGAGATGCGAAGCATTTCATTACTTTGCCTACCTCCAGAAGGCTCATGCGTTGCGTCGGGTCACCTCCTGGCGTCACTGGTTGCAGAGGGATTTACAGGCAGGGGTCGACAAGCCATGGGTGCACGTACACAAGATATTCGGCATGGTAGCGTATAACAGCTGCCTAGAATTGTAATAGACACCGGAAAGTAAGCAAAATTGAAGGAAGAGCTACTTAAAGGGCGCTTGGCAATTGCAAACGACGAAACTTCAACTAAGTATCGGCAATCAGTAACGCGACGCGTTACAAATAGGCGCGTGACGTGACGCGTGATGCATCTTCTTCCCACTAACCATGACTGTCCGCGCCGCGTCCGACGACCTGAACCCTCGCCCTAGCAAGAGACTACGCCACGAATCTTCACCATTTCCATCACAAAACGCCACATTTTCTCTCCAAAAATGTATGACTGACGTATCAACGACTACGACACACTCAGCATTTCGTCGGATGCCACCTGCATCGCTACTCCTTGCGCTTCCCTCTCTGTTGACTCATCCTTCGAATCATCGTCTTTATTTGCAGAGCTTATGGCTTGCGAGACATTCGCTACGCAGATGCCTGGGTCTACCGTCTCTTGAACCAGTTGAGGAGTGCAGGGCATGGACCGGAATAGCAGAACTTGGGCTGATGTGGCTCGAGACGGGTGTTTCAGGGTTTTCAGTTGGAGAGGTAGAACAAGCAATAACGAAGGCTGTAAGTTTTTTTTATCTATGGCTCCAGGCGTGGTGTCTAATGGCCATCTTCGGAACCATGCAGCTTGTAATATCGAATAGAGTAAGCCTTTCTAACCGTTTCATGTATTTATTCTGATGATATGTCTCATAGCATCCTGCTCTTCGCCTATACACTCCCCATCTTACCATCCTTTCTGCGCGACTTGCTCAACGCCACCAATCGAACTCGAAATTTGCCGCTCATACCCTTCGTAGGCTGTTAACCTCTCTAGATGGTTCAACCACAACCTCTGCGTCCAATGTACCGCCTCATATTTCCTTTAACACCCATATAGAGCTCATACATAGTCTCGCCTGCACCGCCGAGGACGAGAATATGAGGCCTGAATCCACCGGTTCTAGTTTTGGGAAGTGTCTCGCTGCAGTACAAGCTATGCAGATAGCGGCGTCAGCCCTGGACTCAAACGCGTCTGAAAACGAGCCAAATCTCGTCGTTCTTTTCACCCTGGTCTTAAAACTACAACTGCTCATTCGCCACGGAGTGTGGAACTCTGTATCCGATGCTTTGACAGAGGCAGAGAAGGCGTTTGACGCCTATGACGCTCGTATACATCCTGTTCACAAGGATCCTAGTAGCCAAGGCCTTTCAATTAACGAAACTGAGGCCAATGATCCCGGACCCACAGTGTGTTCTGTGGGCTCGGGTGGCCAATCCTTGAGCCCAGTTCCCGGCACACTCCGCACGCACCTCCTCATTCTTGGCGTTTTGTTCCACACTTACGCAGGCGACGCACAAGCCGCTACAGAGCGCCTGCGCACTCTTCATGCACTTCTTGATACGGGTATTCTTGAGTCAAAGTCACCCAAGAAAGATGGTTCTCTCGATGATGATATTATTGAGGTGAGCTCGATTCTTTCCTGCAATCTCTTCGCATATATTAAAGTTTTCTTGTATCAAAGATACCCTTTCCGATACCACATACCTACCCGTTGCGCATTCGCATTACACCTGCGCGTATTTTACATGCAGTGGCTTTTTTGCTAAGTGCGGTGGCCAAGCGTGACGCAGTTGGGCGCGCACCTAAGAAAGGCGTGTTTGCAAAAGCGGGACTGGAGCTACGCGAGCTAATGGGACCTTTTGGTGGTATGTCAAGTCGACTCTAACAAGTTTCTAACACTTACGGATTCGCTACTACAGGCACAGGTCAAGGGAGACGGCTGGCGAGGATCAAGGCAGATCTATTTGGCGAGGTCATTGCAGTAGGTTTTACTTTTTCTCTCGCATAACTGTCTCGTCTCACGACCAACTTTCTCTTTATTCAGATAAACATCATGCGTTCTGAGTTTCCCGCTGCACAATCGACTCTTGACCAGTTGACTGCGTTTGTGCGCTCCGAGGACATCTTCGATGCGTACGCTGCAAGGATAACTTTACAACACGCGCAACTAGCCCACGCTCAGGGCAATACAGAGCGCGCACGAAGGTGTTATGAAGTCGCAGCTTGTGTCGCCAAAGAGAGCAGGTCCGGTTCGACTGACGAATGGGTCTTATGTGCGGCAAAGGCAGGGGAGCTATGGGTGCGCGTTGGTGTTTTGAGGCTTGCTGCTGCACAGCGAGATCAATGTGATGAAGAGGTATTGCAGAGTCGGTGTGAGAGGGAGATGTTCGCGCTGAGGAAAGAAGGAACCGCGCTGGCGAAGGAGTGCGAAAGTCGTGGAGCTGCTCTGCACGCGGTTGGGGAACTTCTCCGTGCGTGTCTCGCGGAGGAATTCCTAGTGGGAAAGTAAGTCTATCTTTTTCCCCCGTATTTACAGGTTGTTGTTGACGTATCTATCCTTATCTTTCTAGACAACACCTCCGACGCGCGTTAGACCTCGCAACGAGTGCTCAGGACAACCACCTCCGCGCACTCATTCTGGCTCTCAGCGCGTCACATTATCTCCATACTGCTCGAGATCACGCTCTCACGATGCTCAGTGCATGTGCACAACTTGCTGCGGGGCTTGGGGCTGTTGCAAAGGGCGAAAAGGCGAAAACCAGCGCGGCATCAATGGGGAATGCACCTCTTGGACTGTGGGTTGGTGAGCGAGTGGTAGAACTTCACCGATTGGCTGGGGATACTGCACTGGCAGAGAGACAGGAGAGCGTGAATGAGAAGATGCGGGACGCTCTGTCTCAATTGGCGATCAAGTGAAGTTGGCAAGTCTAGACTTTGCAGGAGGAAATTCGATGTTTGCTTGTGCTTGTGCTTTGCTTTCGCTTTTGCTTTCGTTTTTTTTTCTGTGGATAACATCTGCCCATTCGTTCATTCATCTATGTTTCTTGCACAGAGTTGTATGTAACGCTTCTGTCAATGCATGAAAGCAGTTTTTACAAGAAATTTTTGTTTAGGGTTTTTGACCGAGTTAACGCTCCCATCGCTACTGAGTGGAGTGGAGGAACGGAGTTGTTTCAAGCACTTAAATTACGGGGCTGGTGCTGATCCCACGCTTTCTGGAGCGTTCTGCAACGTCAAGACGCTCAGACCTTTCTAGTGCGCTAATGTCCTTCGGTTATGCATATGTGCGGCTCCTATGTCGCTTTGTGGGTTGCAATTTCATGTCATCATGCAATTTCGAATACATACAATTGAAAGTACAACAGGGGTTTCGTCAGGCATCAAGGTATATCCTACTCTTAAACATTCATCGTTTAACTCCTGCCCCCGGCTTGACTATCTCCAATAACAAATTCCTATACGACCCACTCGTCTCTTTGGTGATACGATGGTCCAATGTCTCCTTCCTTCGCTGGAAATACGTCACCTTGATACTCTCGAAACGGGGCGTATCCCAGTGTGCACGGACGACTCTGTACGGAGTTGAGAACAAACCCACCCTGCCTCAGAAGAAAAGAATACACACCTCCAAACGAGCTTGTTGTCCTGTGTTCCCAGACCCTCCATGGATTTATAAATCAGCTTTGCATCACGGTAGATACCTGTCCTGTCGTGCTTTGGATTGGCGCCTTGGTATACGTGAAGAAGAGCGTGTTTCATGTGGCCAGAGCTGGAACAAGTATTGTTAGCTGATGAGCCCCAGTCTACTCGAAAAAGGAAGCCTAACAATTCGCTCTTGATAACGGCGGACAGGCTCTTATATTTCCTGTATTTCTTCGGATACGATTCAAGGCTGTTGGGACTGCTTAATATAACGGGTGGCTGAGGAAGTATGAAACCAAACGTACACAGCTGTAATATGTGGCTGAGTTCGGTTGATGAAAACATCGCAGAAGACCAGCTGAGAAATTCATGATCATGAGGCATTCGGGCACAGCATCTGTCAAGGTATAGACCTACCTCATCCGTCCCAATCTTCTTCTCGCCTGCATTATACAATGCATCGACATCTCGTGCAACGCGGTCATAGTCAACAGGCGTTGTATCAGGTGGGCGATCAGAGTTGAGGGCCATGAGGAACACTGAATACCGCGCGAACTACGTCAATGACCGTCTTCAAGGATTTCTATACAGTACGCTTACTTCGCTCAGTCTTCATACTAAGCTCTCCTTTAACATCATCAATCAGGTTACGATGCTCCAAGTGATGGTATGCCTGAATGAGAAGTCGTATTTCATGCATAGGGCGTCCGATGAGGAGTTCGGTTAGGACACTTTCTTTTGTGCTGCATTAGAATCGAATGTAAGAAGAGAACTAAAGATTAGATGGAAATTGACATACCCAGCGCCATGCATGGCAAAACGTAACAGATAGATATCCCATGCGAGAGGGCCCATCGCGACTGCGCGGATACAGAACCTTAAAGGCATCAGTCGAGTACCAAGACGTTAAACGCGTGAATTAACAAACTTGAAGTTGAAGCTCGTTTCGGATTCGAGGACGCTAACAAGCGACTTCCCATATGATGCCATGAACTTATTGGCTAGTGCTTGCATTTGCATCGCGGATAGGGGCGCAAGAGTCCTAATGACTGTCATAAGAATCGAATAAAAGTCAATGAAAAGGCCTGAAGTAACATGGCTAGGCGTAGGCTTACGCGTGTTATCGTTTGTCCCAATACCCTTCGTGGCAGATCTAATATTTTCCGAGTCCAGGAATGGATCATACCCTGGAACCGAAAGTTCGTTCAACGCAAAGACGTTTGGAACTGGAGTCCCGAGATAATACTGTACACCGGCATGGGAAGCTGCACCAGGGTAAGATGAGAAATTGGGCAGAGGTGGAGGCCCAGTTTGAGGCGGAGGATAATATGAAGGTTGGTATGAACCAGGGGGAGGATAATAAGATGACTGAGGAGCAGAACCAGGGGGTGGGGGGTAGTAGGACGTTTGAGGGGCGCCCGGTGGTGGAGGATAATATGATTGAGCAGGTCCAGGAGGATAATACTGCGGCCGAGGAGATGCATATGAAGGCTGATAAGAACTTCCGATAGGTTGTCCTGGCACAGGTGGTGGACCATAACCTGATCCTCCAGGCTACATATTCAGTTTAGGCTAATCAATCAATGGTGTACGAAAAAAAAGAGACAAACAGGTAAACCGATGGGAACGCCAGGAGCCTTTTGAATTTATTAGTGACCTAGGCCTGAATTGATGATCTATTTACGAACTGGAGGGGCGCCTGTGTAACCCTGTAGGCATGGCATAAGATCCTGTAGTATTTAAACAAGTCAAGCACGTACACTTGCACCGTATGGAGGATAGGACATTCGGTCGATGATTACGGATCTACGTTCTGATTATTGTGGTACTTATAGTAGACAGATCAAGGAACAGCCCGCTGAAGCTGTGGCCAAACCAGTTCAACTTATGTGTGCAGCCCTATGTGCCTTGAGCTGCTACAAAGTGGAACATAAATTGGTCAGATCCGCGATGAATGGATTGTCTGTTGTCCAACGTACATGGGTGCCCCGTCCAAGTGCCCAATATTCAATGCTGGCGTGATCTGGGCGTGATTAATGGCGTGAGACAAAAATAGAACATCATCGACCCGACGTTATCCGCGCCAAGCCAACTCGGAGTACTGCCAACCACTGCAATTGTGCGCCTTGGTCACTATAGTTTTATGTAGGTTGGTGTGGCGAGCTGCATCATTGCCATATTTGCTCAGCCGAACGAATTGATTGGATTTGGATCCTAGTCTCCGAGCTTGCAGTCGTGCAGTCCGTGTAACTCACCATACTCGCCATAAGATTGACAGGACAGGACAACGACGAAGAACTTTGCATATTGAAAGGTAATTGTAGGTCCAATTCCAAGGAAATAATGACGTCAGTCTGAATGTTTAACTCTCCTCTAGGCTTCACCCTGGAATTTCAAGTTGAAACGATGCCGCCGGTCAGAACGTCGATTAACTCAAAAAACTGAGAAAACTGAATACCTCTGTTAGCCCCAAGAATGTCAAGCAGAAGGTACGCGACAATCATCCGACGCCAGAGAATCCGTCTCATGATGATTCAACCACCTGCGCAGCCTGTGATCTCCAGAATTGTCTGTCAAAGAACACCTATGATCCCATCAAGTGCGACAGAAACCTAAGGAAATTGTACCAGTGTTGCCAGAGGATGTATAGATTGGAAGAACGGTCAGAGTCGACAGCGTGTCCTATGCGAGATGTCGTGACAAAGTGGTTGAAAGAAAATCCGGAACGAGGGAAGTCCTGATAACACCCACCAGGTAAGTTCTAATACTTATTGAAACTTGCGTAAAATTCAACAGTGTGACAGATACATTTACATTTAAAACCTCTGCCATCGAAAAAAGCAAGAACTATAATGTGTAACCTCCACATATACGGGCAAATTGTACCAGATTGTGAAATTGCAGTCAACATGTACAGCTCAAGATCCTGTTGTCCCTCAGTGGAAAGGCAGGGAAATAAATTCTACCTCTTCTTCAAGTTTTAGCTTCTCAGATCCCGGGAGCGACGGTAACGGTAGGAAGGGCGCGACAATTTGCGAAAGGGAGACGAAGTCGAGCAAGGACATACCATCAGCACCCCTATTATCGAGCTCTCCACCATCATCGCCCTTCTGGATGTTCAACTGTGTCAAGTTACCGACGCCAGTCACTTGCACGTAGTTTGGTGTTTTCAGGAAATGTACTCCCATTAGGGTCGAATTAGGAATCATACGGGTCCCATGGCCTGTTTTCGTACACCAGGAAACCTGTATTCCCTCTGTATTCCCAATTGTACTATTTGGCAAAGCTAAGAGGAAATTAGGAAGTGCAGATTGAGAAATCGTTAATGAAGTTTGGGCGATCACTTACGTGGGCCCCATAGACAGAAATCATCGGCTGAGCTTTGTATTATGAGCTGTTTACGAGCGTGAACGTAATGTATGGATTACATACTTGAGAACGACTGTCTGACATTGCGAGCTCAGACTGGTATCAGATCCACACCTATTGGTCCCATATTGCTCGGCTTGAGACGTTACTGGAAGGTCACTAAAGTTATAGCCTGTGTTCCAGATCTGGTTCGGGTTGTTGTGCGTGCAGGTGTAACTTTTAATCTAATAGATAGGATTTGATTATGTGAATGCGGGAATCGGCGAGCTCTACCTGCCTGAGTTCCGCTAGTAGTATTTCCTGCGGTAAGATCGACACACTTCCCGTGGTTGGTCCAAGCGAGTCGATTATCAGCCTAACAAATGCCTTGGAATTGATGCTCTGCCTAGCATAGAACAGCGAGAAGCGTACGGTGTAGTAGAATTGTTGGTTAGTGTTGTTGTTCGTACAAGTCCAGATCTGGAGGTTGGTACCATCGGTAGTGTTCCCATTCGCAACGTCCAGACATCTCGTTCCAAAGATCATGACAGTTCCGCCCGTAAATGTCCACTGCTGATTGTCATAGTAAGTGCAAGGTTGGAGCTGAACCAGTGCCCCGTCCGCGTTTGATGATGCAGTCATGCATTTGCCTATAGTAACGGAACAGTGAGCTTGAAAATGATTCTATGAGGTGGACGAGCGCACCGATGGTCAAACCAGGCTCAAGCGTCAGTGGGCCTTTGAATCTAGAGGTAAAAATATCATAAGGCACCTCTCGAACTAATTGGAGTACCGACGGTGGGATTTGCGCAAAGACGACATTCAAGCTGGTGATGATTAGTACTAGCCCAGATAGCTGCAAAAGCATGGCGGTGAAAAAGCTTGCTCTTGAAGAAGGGTAAAAGACCAAGGTCGAGAGGACGTCACACGATAGAACATTATATATATGCCCGTGTGGGTGATGTGATGCCAGCCTACACGCCTCAAGAAGCATCAGCACACCTTATTCAAGTTAAGCTTTAGCCCCAGCATATGGCCTAGAAACTATAGGCCCGAACATGCACCACGAACGAGTTCTGGCTCTGACGGAAAGGCCGGATCGATGTTTGCGTTTCGTGGCCAGGACTCGGAGCATTTGCGACTCCGCTCTTTGAAGTAAGAACAGAAGACCCAAGTTCTCGCCAAGAACAAAGTAGTGAAGGACGGATGACGGTGCCGACGAAGTTGATTGGTATCGGTCTGAAATTTATAGTTATTAGCTATTATACATACATTTACCGTACACACTCCGGATTCCACCCCTTTCCTATAGCGACCTTCTCCTTGAGATACGCCAGCCAAGCACCATTCTTTAGCCTAGCATGTGTCGAGCCATCGCTTTCATAAAACCAGCTCCTATAATAGGGTATCATCACACCCTCGTGCTCGACCTCCAGGCGCTGGACAACCATCGTAAGGCGCTCCCACGAACCTAGGAGCTGTCTCGCCTGCATGTGTTTATTAAAGCCATCGAGGAGTCGGCCATTCTTGTCCGAAAACAGGCGGTGCGACTTTGTGACGGTCGCGCGTCGAAATTCCTCAAGCGGCAACAATTCTGCATCTTCTACTCGTAGCGCAAATTGTGCTTTGAGTTGTGAGTTGAGTTTATAAGCCATAGAAAGTTTGACCAAGAAAACTTGTGTTGGTTGGTTAGACGCAGAGAGTGAAGCGTTCATAAGAGCGAACGTAAGAAGTGGACGATAGATCTCTGTCCAGTCTTGCTACACACGCTTATAATTAGTTATAAAATAGCTGCTATGGGTTCATGGCTCCTACCAGAATGGTGTGTATCGCATGCATGGGGACTGGTGTGGTTTGAGCGCGGAAAAAGAACCGGACGAGGTTAAGCTTTGCTAATGTCTTTGGCTTATTCGACTGCGAAGGCTTTTTCTTGCATATCTTTCTATGCTTAGGCCAATCAACGAGTTCTTTGATCATGCATCAGCGTCGATGAAATAGAAAGAAATTCACTGGGAATGACTTACGGCAATCTTCTGAGCAATAGCGTGCGCTAGAAGTACGAAGGCCTTTAAAACTATCATCAGGATCAACAAGGGTATGAAACTCACACCCTGCAAGTACTGCATAGCTGAAGGACAACGGGCTGATCTAATCCGAGGAGCTCACCCTCGTTTATTCCACACGTCTGCGTGGATGAATGAGATAACGCATTGTATATAGGGAGGGGAATGGCTCACAACACAGTATCGAATCTGTTGGCTATTGAGGGCTCGTCAGAAATAAGGCTCTTCGGAGGCAGCGCTGTGCTCACTCGAAATCCCAACTATCTGCAGGAGGTCCCATGTCGTCTGAGGAAATGTCAACGATGGAAAAGCACAGAATCGTTCTTAAAGTGAAGAAAGAGTTAAATGTGTGCAAGAAAGGAGGCTCCAACCGAGGTAACATGACATGTGGGGCTGGGGTTCCACTGGACAAGTATGCATGCTACCAAGGCTCGAAAAAGCGCATGAAAACGTTAATAGGAGGTATCCATAGCATCAATGTTTCGACTGAGTTCATTGTGATCTTGGATAACATATGTAAGAGCGTGTAATTGCCATAATATTGAATGATGCATACCCACAAATTGGATACCTCGCAAGGTCAAACGTACTTGTGCCCCTCATTGATTCTTGAGGTATCTACCACGTAAAGTAGCCCGGCGTAGCTGGCCGCATGTCTCGGGAGGTAATTTTATTTGGACCCTATTAGGAGCAGCTTAACGATAAAATTTCAAGACGTTGTTTCGCAATTCTGCTAGTCCAGTATTCGTCGAGGTGGAGCGAGGAAAGTTGAAAATCAGGTCTGGCTTGAGATCTCAAGAATAAAAGAACGAGCAGGGATGTGATCCCAGGCTGAAGCTGAAGTACTGCCAATGTTTCAACGCTACAAATTTGAATGGGCTGGGAGAGCAAGTCGTCGTGGGAAAAGTTTGCCGTTTATTGCGCCATTCCGCGCCAGGCTTATTCGCTTACTCCGTGCACTCTGTCCCGATGGCTTCGTTTAATCTCTGCTATCCACGGCCAGCAGCTCAATGTCTCTTCGAGATGCTGGAGGAAGCTACGAAAACTACGGTTCTATAACCCAGCCCCTTCTCAGTTCTAATGAAAGATACGACGAGTCCGGCTCAACAGACACAGATCTCGGGAGCCCCGGCAGTGAAGGGATTGTTAGCGAGGGAAAGCTGCATGAACGACGCCAGATTGGTGTGATATCAGCCGTGTTTATCATATTCAATCGCATCATAGGAACTGGGTAAGTGTCTACAACGATTTTTGGCTTTGAATGATGGTACTGACAATGACCACAATGCTCTAGTGTTTTTGCTACCCCTAGTACAATCCTAACGCACAGCGGAAGTGTGGGCTTGTCATTGTTAGCGTTTTTTCTAATAATCTCTCAATCATCGATGTGCTAAAGATGCGTCAGGATTATGTGGCTTATCGGTGCACTCATTAGTGCTGCAGGCATGCAGGTCTATATAACATGGGGAACGGTATGTTTATACGCATCTTTCTGTAACTCTCAGCCCATTTCTGACGCATTACAGGCGCTTCCAAAGAATGGAGGGGAGAAAAACTACCTGGAGTACCTTTTCCCAGGCAAATCGAAGTACATGATCACCTCTATGTATGCTTCTAGTTGTGTTCTTCTTGGTATGTCTCATGATTTTTTCTTCCGACCAATATCTGACCAAAAATCAGCGTGGACCGCTGGAAATTCCCTCGTGTTTGGTGAATACATTCTCAAATCCCTCAACTTGGAGCCAACACGTTGGGGGCTTCGCTTCGTCGCACTAGGCTGCATCACCTTCGCTATGCTTCTGCACGGAACCGCCCTCAAATGGGGTTTACGATTGCAAAATTTTCTTGGCGTGTTCAAGCTCCTCGTACTCTTCATCGTCATCGGCACAGGGTTCGTTGCGCTCACAGGTCACATCGAAGTCTCACCACCACGGAATTTCGAGCGCCCGTTTGAGGGGACGAAACTAGACGCATCGTCGTTGTGCCTGTGCCTCTACGACGTCCTCTGGTCTTATGTTGGGTTTAGCAACGTCAACTACGCACTGTCGGAAGTAAGGAATCCGAAGCGGACCATTCGGATTGCGGGACCACTGGCGATTGGGGTTGTTACTGTGTTGTACATGCTTGCGAATGTAGCATACCTCGTGGGAGCATCTAAGGAAGAGATCACTGGTTCTGGGAGGCTCGTTGCAGCCCTGTTATTCCGGAACGTGTATGGTCCAAAAGCAGAACGTGTTCTTGATGTCTTCGTCGCGATGTCTGCACTTGGGAATGTTCTCGCAGTGGTGTGTCTTTTTCGTTGATATCTGAGTATCAATCCCTTACTAATTTATGTAGATATTTTCACAAGGGCGTGTCAATCAAGAACTCGGTCGTGAAGGGATCTTGCCCTTCAGCAAACTTTGGGCATCAAACCTTCCCTTCAACGCTCCACTGGCCGGGTTATGGTTGCGTGAGTTTCCCATTTAGATCATGAGATACTCTGCTTACGAGTTCCCAGACTGGCTCATCTGCGTCGTCACGATGTTTGCGTTGCCGCCAGGGGATGCATACAATTTTGTTATCAATACCGTAAGGCTATCTTTTGCGTCCATTTCTCCTGTCCTCACTTGGAAGAAACAGATTTCCTATCCCCTTTCCATCATCAATGCTGTCATCTCCTTCGGCGCCATCTATCTAACACGGTGCGCTAAACAACCATCCTGGCCCCGCATTGGGCATGGAGCCCAAGCTGCTGCCTTTGCCTTCGGCTGTGCAAACGTCTTTCTTTTCATCGCCCCTTTCATTCGACCACCGCCAAACGGATATCCGTATGAGGCTTTACCATATTGGACGCATGCTGCCGGTGGCTGGGCTATCTTTGGTCTGGGCTTGGCATATTACCTTCTGTGGGCGGTGTTGATACCCTGGTGGGGAGGCTATTCGCTTGTCAGAATAGAGGAGAAGAGGGACGATGGGTCCAGTACGTTCGGGTTTCAACGCATACCACTATAGATTCTTCTAGATATATAGACTTTTTTATACCGAATTCAGACGTAATATGTATAATTCTAGACGATGTCTGTCTACAGACCAATCTAATATCTATATCCCATAATGTATGACGGACATCGTTGGCCTGTTTATAGCAGTCGACGTTACCTGCCTACAGATTAATCTTATATCTATGAACTGTATCCCGTTGCATGACCAGCCGTCATGTCACAACACACTACAGAACAGTCGACTATACGTATCCTCAGTAGGTGCATCGATATCAATCCTCCCAGATTGCTAACGTATTAACAGTCTGTGAAACAGATCAAATGACCGTACACCTTGTAACAAAGACCAGGGCTCACCGATCGCGTATTGCTAAACCTTTGAGCGGAAACGCCCTCATCACCATTTCAGCATCGTGAATGGTGCGCACTGCCGCCACTAGCTTTCCTGTGGCATGGAGCCGAGGAAGCCTCTCACTGGAGTTGAAATCATCTAGGTCGTTTTCGAGCATGGGCCTCAAGAGCCCTATGATGTATATCCCCTGCAAATTCGACAAAGTCTGTTCCAACGCTCCCAAATTCTCGTCTAGCGCCGAAATTGGGTTATCCAGCAGGACGCTTTCTCCGTCGAGAGCAACATCTGTACATATTAGAACGAGCTCCTTTACATTCTGTGGAATATCCAGAGAGGCCATAAAATCGAAAAATGGTTCTTCCTCGTCTCTTTCTAGATCGACACGTAGCGTCAGACGGCGGAGTCGTTTCATGTGCCGGAGGGAGATAGAACCAAGACGGTCAGCTGCGTCGGCTATACATCTTCATTTAGCATCTATCATCTTGAGAAAGACTATGAATCGAATCGAACCATCTACGAGAGGGTTCACCCAAGTGAAATTCTGTAGTGTGGATGCGACCAAATCGACCAATTCCCCGATCTTTTGTAGGTTGCGTGTCCATCCCTCATGGATGGTCAAGGCCCGTAGATTCTTTAGCACGAATGGGCTTTCAGGGGAAGTCAGAAACTCCAAAAGCGGTACCGAATTGTCAAGCCCAACTTCAAGTAGTTCTAGTTCTCCAGGTTTCGCTAATGTTTCTCGCATGCGGAAAGTGCTGGATAGGTCTATTTCCTGATCTTCGATGAACGTGTCTTGGTAAAAACTTAACCGACGAATGTGAGGGGCGAGGAGTGACATGGGGAACTTTCCAGCCAAACATACGTTCGCAAGATGGAGGGTGTGCAAGGAAGGACATTTAAAAACATCCGTGAGCGCTTGTTGTAGAACATCCGGAAAACGACTCCAATCCGTGTTGAAATTTTCAGTTTGTAGCACGAATATCTCTAGCTGCCCATGTTGAGATATCATCTGCAATATCGATGCCAGCTTCGAATCTGTATTGTAATCGATGCCATAAATGAAGAGCTCCCGCACATAGCTCCGGAGGCTCGGATTTCCGGAGAGAACGTTAAGAAGGCGCGACACCTTTGCGCGGGTAAATTTGCCTCCCACTAGATCGGCTCGTAGAGAGATCATAGAAAACAATCGTTTGCGGGAGGACTCGAGAAAGGTACGAGAGAGGAGGGCGCATTTCCGCAATGACTGCTCATCTTTTCCCAGTAGATCGAGGATTTCATCTAAGACGTCTGGGGGAATCCTGAGATGGAAATGTGTCATGTGCCGTGAAGGAAGTTGTGGATGGGAGGAGAAACCAGCGATGGTGTGATATAAGGTGTGCTTTTCTTGTTTTGATCAATCTCAAACGTGGACATAGTGTGGTTCATCAATTTAGCCACAATCAAGCGAAGTGATACAGGTGATGCCAAGGTCATTTTCTATAACTTATAAGAGACGGGAAGTTCGATGTTACTCCAATTGCAAGTGACGCAGGGAAGGGATATATAGATACAGTGTATAGCAAAGAGGAAATGATACGTGTATAGAGCAGAAGACTGGATCAAGGGTGATAGATACCACGTTAAGTTCAAGGCGTACTTTTGATCTGCTTCTCATCTTGAACTTTGACTTCGTCGTGAATGACTCCTATCGTTTGAGCTCGGGATTTCTCATGTGAGCTGAGGACGAAGGACACGATGGCAGGACTCTGTACGGTTGTCGTAGGCTCTGAACCCATCTGCGTCACAGCGGGAGCAAAGGCCAGGTTACCCATCGTTGCTGTACGTGCACCAGAGGCATTTTTCTCAGAGCTTGATGGTTTGACATCAATCGCGGTTTGACCGTAAAGATGCGGGATGGAGCGTTGTACAGTGATGAGAAGGATCGCAACTGTAGGGTACATAGCCTGAAGAGCCGGAGTTAAAACCACGACGGCATAAGAGGGAACAGGGACGTACGACGCAAACGTTATAAACGGAGGTAAGGACTATCGCGGAGAAGTACAGTGACGAGTCTGGCGAGGGATTGACGAGCTCGAGAGCGAGATTGATCACCTACAGTTTCATCGAAATGAAGGACATCAAAGGAAACTCAGTGGGGGAATCTACCTGAGTTGCGGCGAACAGGATCCCGGATTCAAGCAAAATGATAGACAGGACTCGCACTTGCGACATCTTGAGGGTGGCCCCAATGTTGCCTTTATCGCCCTGTAGGCGCCTATATGAAGAGTAGGTCAAAAACGTGGACTTCAAACTACTGTTCGGACTCGACGCACGCAACCTCTTTGGAGATGAACACTGAGCAGACCACGTTGGTCGCCAAGGATAAGCTCAAATAGGAAATAAAGATGTCCTTCCAGAGTTTTGAAGCACCAAGAACACCAACAACGTTATAGTCCTCAGAAGTCATCACTCCCAGAAGACCGAAACCACTGCCTACAAGTCGGTTCCAGATCAGATCAGACGAGCAGCTTTATTTTAGTAAATGGCTCAAACCTATGGTGCCAACCAACAGTGCGATTGGTGCGACTACTACCCACGGCTTGTTGGGAATTATGGTGTGAACTCTCCACACAAGCACAGCATTGCTGATCATGGGCTAAGAATAACGACACGTCAACAAAAAATTTCACACTCGGTGTCATGCTGCATCTGATGCTCACCAGAAGTTGGGCAGTCCAGTTTTGCATCCGTATGTAACGGAGATTCTTCTGGTTGATGCCGTCGAAGCTACCAGTGCCATTGTCAAGAGGCCCGATGTCGGTGTCGACTAAAATCCCTCGCACAAGAGTTGCGAAGGAGGCAAGATATGCACACCAGTATATGGTTGCAATGGAGAAGGCGAGGAAACATCCAATGAAGCTCAGCCATCCTCCCCGGGTCTTCGCTCCGCGATTCCTGAACAGTAAAAACCCATGGATGAGGACCTAAAGGCCTCGGATATCGAAGCCCAAATACTCACGCGACCTTGTAGCAAGCAATGCAGAATAAGAGAACAAGAACACCTGCGATCATGGTCAAGATATGGCTGAGGTCTACAAGGATGGAAATGCATACCATACACCAAAGTCATCGCGGTAAAGCCAGCGAGGTTGCCGAGCAACAAGATACCAATTTCACGAAGCAATACCTCCTCGTCGGGTGTCAACATGGTGGATGTCGATGGTGTAGAAATTCGAATTGGGGCATAGATGTCTGCTTGAGCTAAGGTTATATAGACTGACCTTTGACGCCCCGTCCATTTCCGATCCTGACGCTTTTGATACCATGATCATCATGTAAGTAGGGGGATCACAATAGAAGCTTTTCAGGTGCTCTGGAGCCCTGAGGCTGTTCTGTGTCAAATTGTTGTATTCGAAACAGATGGGCGCAGACTTTGAGAAACGCCTACAGAACATCATTTTACTGATCCCAGCGTCCTTGTATTTGGTGAGATGAGATTCCTATGGTCCTTGAGATGATCTGCAATGAAAAAGTCGCACTCGCAGCTCGGACATCCCCGAGGTCATCTGATGACCTGGCAATCTTGGCAATCTACATGGATTTGGATATTTGCATTCCTCAAGGCTCAAGCAGTTGGAGAACCTTAATGGTCCATCATTCAACGTATACAAGTGGCAGACAGCTGATGAGCTATTTTCACATTGATAGTATCGATGGATTCGCAAGATTGCGTACTCAAGGAAAATGTTCTACACTCCGGTACAAAATCAAAGCTTCTGTGGAGTGTTTTCAGGGTCACAATCAAGGAAATCAACTTTAGACCATTGATTCGTGTGTTGCGGAGTGTCCTGAGTGATTAGGGTTATTCAGATATTCAATTGGAAGATTTACATTGCATTATTGATCAAGGCTTTGAGCAGCCACTACACATAGGGACAAACAAGCATCCTCTCACATGTCTACGATCATATTCTCCATTTGGTTGGGCAACCGCTCCAAGACAAACGGAAGAAAAGACAACGTCTTTCTATGCGAATCTTTACACATGGGAAGGGCTCGAAGCTCAAAAGCCCCATGGGCTCCGTTGACTCAGATCTGGTGAAGCTCACTTATGCATCTGCAGGGCCCAAGGCGCATATTTTGACTATGCACGAGCTTGCCGACGAATTAGGCACTTCCCTTAAGGAGGGACTCTCGAGAAATGAAGCCGAAAGGAGACTGCAAGTCTGTGGCGCCAATGTTCTAGCTGGGGATGATGAAGTATCCGCGATACTCATCCTTTTCAAACAGATAGGTTCGTTGCCCCCCTTTCTTTTCAGAATAGCCCGCCGGCGCCGGCCCTTCGCGTGGCGGCGCTTTATTTCTCATGGATTCTGTATAGCGAATGTCCTGACTATAATACTCATCGCATCAATGGCGCTAAGTTTTGGTGTAAAAGATTGGATCGAAGGTGGCGTTATTGCTGCTGTCATCGCCATTAATACTTTGTCAGTCTATGCATATAATTCACCCTTGCATGTCCTTGAATCGCCATAGTGTCGGTTTCTTTCAAGAATATCGCGCCGAAAAAACGATGGACTCGTTGAAAAAGCTGTCTTCGCCCTCAGCTTTGGTCATTCGCAGTGGAGAAAGGATGTCGGTCCCAGCTAAGGATATCGTGCCAGGTGATTTAATTATCATTAAGACGGGAGATCTCATTTGTGCCGACGTTAGTATCCCGTTAACTCTCGAGGTGGCTGTACTGATGTTCAACAGCTGCGCCTTATCTCTTTGTCAAATCTCGAAGTTTCCGAACAGGTTCTAACTGGAGAATCGTTACCCGGTCGGTATTTTCGTCCCAATATTTTGTAATCTCAAAAACGATCCCCTCTTAGTTGCCAAAACCGAGGAAACATTCAACAAAGAAGCCCTCAACATTCCGGTAATGGAGCGTTCGAATATCTGTTTTTCTTCAACCATTGTTACAAAAGGACGCGCTACTGGCCTCGTGGTAAGCACTGGGATGAAAACAGAGGTGTGTAGTTGTTATCGAGCCTTATTTTTCATCTTTTTCT
This sequence comes from Tricholoma furcatifolium, assembly GCA_018854895.1. Taxonomy (NCBI): domain Eukaryota; kingdom Fungi; phylum Basidiomycota; class Agaricomycetes; order Agaricales; family Tricholomataceae; genus Tricholoma; species Tricholoma furcatifolium. The sequence goes on from JABAJV010000117.1 coordinate 18,621, forward strand.
CACCTCTTTAATGTTTAGATTGGTCAGATCGCCGAAGTCCTTAGCAGAGGAGGTAGAAAAGAGGAAACACAACCTCAACCCTTTCGTAAACGAGTTTCCGCCAAGCTCTTGCGATGGCTGCAAGTTCCAAATTTTGTTAATTTTCTCGTCAAACCTGATTTCGATTGCAGCGGCCTGTCTACCGGCACTCCTCTTCAAATCAAGCTCAACAAGCTTGCGTACATTCTCTTCGGTTGGGCTTTGATCCTGATTGTTGTCGTCTTTGCTGCATCAGACTTCAAGGTAGACGAAGATGTCGTTTTATACGCAGTAGCAACCGCCTTGTCCATCATTCCAGAAGCCTTGGTTGCGGTGCTAACTCTGACGATGGCTGCGGGAACCAGGAGGATGGCGAAAGAGAACGTCATTGTGAGGAAGCTGGACTCGTTGGAAAACTTGGGTGGAGTGACTGATGTCTGCAGCGATAAGACCGGGACTTTGACCCTCGGTAAGCGATGGAAGTTTCTATCCCAAGAAAGCTAATATAATATGTGTCTTGATGGACAGGGAAAATGTCGGTCAGAAGTCTTTGGCTTGCTGCAGACCTCGATAATGCGGTTGAATACGTGGCCGATATCGTTCAGGATGCTCTGAATCCAGGCAGTGGTGCTGTGCGTATACGAGACGACGAAGAAGTCGCCATCGCGGCTGGATCGTGTCACGAAGGCCCGGCGCAAGCTGTTCGGGTTGCCGCTCTTTGCAATATAGCGACGTGTGTCGCCCCTATGCCTTCTCCTTGAGACACTTGCTCATGCGCCTGGACCAGGATACGCCAAAATTCCAAGGGCCAATGGATGTCTACAGGCGATCCAACTGAAGTCGCCTTGCAAGTTTTTGCCGCGAAACTTGGCCTTGGGCGTCCAACGCTGACAAGGGAGGCGGAATCTTCGGATGAGATTGTCGAGGAGGCCGAGAAGTCTTCTACGGAGTCACAAAGCTATCATCCCAAGCGATTCGAGCTTCGTGTCGAATTCCCATTCTCAAGTGAGCTGAAGAGGATGTCGACAATCTACTGGGACAACGTGGAGAAGAAGTATATCTGTCTTATCAAAGGGGCGGTGCGTGCGTTATTCCCGTTTGTGATACTTGGTTAATGTTTCTCATAGACAGAGCGCATTCTTGACCTCTCCAACTGGTTTGTACCATCGCCAGAGGAGGAGCCGTTCAAAGTGTCTCCCTTATCTGAGATGTACAGGGGTATCTTCCTTGCCAAGGCAGATGAGCTTGCGTCTCAAGGCCTTCGTGTCATTGGTATGGGGATGCGCACTCTTCCGCTGAACAGTGTGAAAACCGTATCCCGAGAAGATGTTGAAAAGGACTTTACTTTCCTCGCGATGGCAGGAATATTTGACCCACCACGACCAGAAACACTCGGGGCTGTTAGAGCTTTCAAAGGGGCTGGGATTGTAGTTCATATGTGTGTTATCATGATCTGCACTAGACAGTTGCCTAACCTCGTTGGCAAGGCTCACTGGTGATCATTTGACCACAGCGCGTGCTATCGCAGAATCAGTCGAAATCATTGAGCCCGATGTTCCCAAGACCGCTGTAATGACGGTTCGACTCAACTTCATTCTTATGATCGTGCCGTAGTTGATTGGGTTTCACTTAGGCTGTTGATTTCGATAGACTGAGCAATGAGGAGATTGATGCCTTGCCAGAGCTGCCTCTTGTAATCGCACGGTGTGCGCCAGAGACTAAGGGTGAGTTTTACTCTTATCCTCATATCAACGTCATGATTACATTCATCATTAGTCCGCATGATCCATGCTGGGCAACGTCGCGGAAAGCACCTGTCAATGTCAGGCGATGGAATAAATGACTCTCCCGCGCTCAAACTGGCTCCAGTCGGAATTGCTATGGGCTTGACTGGTTCTGATGTCGCTAGAGATGCTGCAGATCTCGTTCTGACGGACGAGTAAGTGCCTTGAATGAGTGGACAATTCTAATAATTGAAATGTCCATAGCAACATCGACTCAATCCGAGTTGCCGTGCGAGAGGGACGCAGGTTGTTTCTTAATATACAACGTTTCATTATATATATGCTCTCTTCGGATGTCGCTGAGATGATCATCATGATCGTTGGCCTAGCTTTTATCTCTACCGACGGCCATACGAGTATATTTCCCCTGAGTCCTCTAGGTATTCTCTGGGTTAATTTGGTATGCGAACTTTCAAATCTACGAGTACAAGTCCCACTAACTTGACACAGCTCACGAGTTCTCCACCCGGCTTTGGGCTTGGCTTAGAAGGCGCGCCCGCTGATCTTATGACACGACGCCCACATTCAGCCAAGGATGGCGTCTTCACATGGCCGCTCATCATCGATTGTTTCGCATACGGGCTTGTAATAGGCTCAACTTCCTTGATGAGTGTAAGTTTCCCAAGTTGTGTTTCAAATATGCACAGCCTTTCACACTTCACTTGATAGTTTGTTATAATCGTTTATGGAGCTGGCACCGGTAGAGCTCCAGCTGAGTGTAACCACGAGTTTGTCGAGGGATGTGAATGGGTGTTTAGGGGACGTTCAACCGCGTTTGCTACCATGGTATTCCAGATTCTACTCTACGCTTTTGAGCTTAAATCATGTACATTTCGTCCCCTCTCCAACTGTGGTACTTAAGCTAACCTTTTCTGCTTAGTGGATCGCTCTCTATTTGCACTAAGCCCAGGTCGACCTTTTTACAAAGATCTTTGGGAAAACCAACTACTCTTTTGGACCATCGCAGGCGGCATGGTCAGCGTTGTGTTACGTATGTCATACTATCTTTACATTCTCTGGTCCAGAGAGATAACACTCTTTAGCTATCTACATACCGGGGTTCAATACCCATGTGTTTTATCAGAAGGGCATTGGGTGGGAGTGGGGAGTCGTGGTCGGGATGACTCTCTTATTTATTACTTGGTGCGAGTTCTGGAAGATCTTCTGCAGACCATGTCTGTATCGGCGTTGGACGCCAGCGCTCCAGCCGCCCAGCGACGGCTTCTAAATGTATAATGACAAGAACACTGTAATCAACATAAAATCTATCCATTTCCTTGTGCTGCGATATATACAAGTCGAGGCCTAATACGAGTAGTGGTGTAGTACTATGTGTATCAACTCATGCAGCAGAATGCACGTAATTCCCATATATTTGTCTGGGAGTTTATTACATACTAGTAAGTTGTACAGTGGTGTTTGGTGCGTTGCGATATACTTATGTATGCTGTATGGTGCAGGGGCCGCTGTTCGTGCGCGGAGCCGCGGACCGTTTGCCGGTTTACCCTTTACCATCAACTTTTTATTAAATAACTTCGGTTCACCCAACACAAGTCTCGAGGAAAATGTAATTATCTCCTTCTCCAGTCATCGGCGCTCAGCCTGGGCTATCGCGCGTTTTCCGCAAGGGAAACATAGTTTTTCGCCTTGTAGGAGATAATAAAAGCTGAAGAAGCAAGTATGAGCTCGCCATGATTTATTGCTTGATTCTTACAACTAGTGACTTTCAGCCTCACCGTCTCGCAAGTTAGCGCATACCATCCGCACAACAAATTTGATTATTTTGGGCTATCAAATAGTCATGCCCTCACATAACATCAAGATGAACGGCAAGGTGGACGACACGCTGACATGCATCAGCAATGGACTCATTAAGCATGGGCGGATTTCACTTCGCTCAGCCCCGGAGCAGTCACCTTCAATTTCTACACAGGTCGATGCTAACAGACGCCACCATGGTAATGCTCTCGGAAAGGCAGACGAGGTGATTGAGAACTTCGCATCGATCAAAGAGCTTTTAGGATGTTTACGCCGATGCGTTCAAGGTATTCCTCCTCTCTTTTTTTCAACCTAGGCTAACGATTTTTCAACGGATCATGATTCCGCTTATAGGAAATTGCATCTACAACGCGTCATCAGCATGGAGAACCTTCTCATCTTCGATGGCCCGGGCGTGGGAGGCGAGACCTTTGGGCGTCGTATGGACTGCGACCACGCTAAGAAAGCAGCGGCTTTGAAGCATATACCCCGCCCGGAGAGCCTCGAAGACATGGCTTTTTATGCTGGGATTGCCTCCGCCAATTTGGCCAGGAAATCCAAATATCAATGGCGAGTGAAAGACGATGTTGCGCTGGAAGCCGTGACATGTATTATAGATCTTGAGATTGGCGGCAAATATCTTTTCGAGATCATTGAGAACGATCCCTCCCTTGCAAAGAAAGCAGCCGAGGGTCCATTGTCGATGGACGATTTACACTGGGACAAGACCGTAAGCGCCGAGCTTTATCATATATTTTGCCATTCTCACTGCACCCCCCATCAGCAAACGAAGCAGCCTGATTTTGAGTCGCGTATTCACCGCAAGGGCGAAAGAATGGTGAGTAAATTATTGTGCGCACTGCTTTCTGTACTAATGTTTTGGAGGGCACTCTTCTTTACCTGAGTGCCGAAGTGCTCGCTGGCGACATGCTTGGTCTTGGTTCCAAACCTGGACCCCAGCATCCCAAATTCACTCACCACGCCATACATGATATGGAATCTCTTCTCTGGGTCCTCGTTCACCTCTGCATGATCCGCAAAGGTCCTGGCATGGACATGACACGAGATGAATTATTGGACCTCGATAATCACACCACTCTACATGATGCTTTAATTCACTACTTCGACGGAGACGAGGGCACACTTAGGGGTGAAAAGGCATATCTACTTAGGCATCCAGGTGAATTCGAGGAACAAGTCGTCTCGCATTTCCACTCTTACTTCGAGAACCTGAGTTCGCTCGCTTGCAAGTGGTGGAATATCGTCAACCTTGGTTATACGTATCGCGGCAAGGAATTCTATAACATCCATGCCTACGTTGTTCGCATCATCGACGAAGCCATACCAGAGTTGCCTGAATCAACCGATGACGAGGACACGAAGAAGGAACTTGATCGAAGGATCGCGAGCACGGAGCATGACCTGCGTACCTTCAAGAAGTTAAAGAAACCAGCAGCGCAAGTTGACGCGAACGTAGCCGAGGACTCTATTGCTGGACGAGTTAAGAGGAGGCGACAGTAGGGAGCTCTTGGGCGGGCATTGGATTCCCCATCCAGGCACATATATCTTTTTCATGTTATACTCCTATCCTATTTCTTATATCTGTTGAATTTTATGTCCTATATCAATGTTGTTTGTCATGTCGTATTCCGGGACTCCTGTGCGATGTCTGGAGTGGTGTCAGTAAGTTGTCCACTTTCCGCCTCAAACTTTAAAAATATATAAGGAAGGTACTGTACCAACTCAACATACAATCAGTAACTAGTGCTCCAGATAGTCACGTGACCATAATCGTAGCATAGATCCAGATTCCAGTACTAAAGACGTAGAGTAGACTACATCACAATACATAGTATTCCACCCAGTCCTATCCAGCCCACACACTCGAATTCGCTCGCTTGCCCACTCCAACACACCCAGGAGCTAGCAAGATCGCGATCGGCTGGAAGACAGTGTAAACATGGCAAGCTCAGGGCTGAGAGACAAGGCTGATATCGAACCTTTGATGACACATCTCTCAGTCTTGGGAAAATCGCCTTCAATTTCCACCCAGGTCAATGTTATTGGGCGGTGCCACGTTAATGTTCTTGGAGTAAGTGAGGTGATTGAGAACTTTGCATCGATCAAAGAACTTTTAGGATGTTTACGCCGATGCGTTCAAGGTATTCCTCTCTCTTTTTTTTTCAACCTAGGCTAACGATTTGTCAACAGATCATGAGTCTGCTTATAAGAAATTGTATCTACAACGCGACATTAGCATGGGGAACCTTCTCGTCTTTGATGACCCGGGCACGGCAGGCGACACATTTGGGCGTCTCGTGGACTACGACCATGCTAAGAAGGCGGCGGGTTGGATAGATATAGCCCGCCCCGGGGAGAAGCTCAAAGACATGGCTCGTTACGCTGACATGGCCTCCACCGTCTTGGCCTATGAGCCTGATTCTCGGTGGCAAGTGGAAGCCGCTGTTGCGCAGGAAGCCGTGGCATGTGTTGCGCATCCTGGAATTGCCGGCTATTATCTTGTCGATGTCATTAAGAATGATTCCTCTCTTGCGGAGAAAGCAGCCACGAGCCCGTTATCGATGGATGATTTACACTGGACAGAGACCGTAAGCCCCAGCCTATCACACTTTTCGCCATTCTCACTCTACCCTCCAGCAAACTAAGCCTGATTTTGAGTCGCGTAGTGCGCGCCAGGGCGAAAGAACGGTGAGTAAAATATTGTGCACCCTGCTTTGCTGTACTGACTTTTTTTTAAGGGCAGTCTTGCTTACATGAGTGCCGAAGTGCTCACTGGCAACAAGATTGCTGGTCTTGGTTACGTGTGGGACCTCTCAGGTCCTAAATTCACTCAGGATGCCATACATGATATGGAGTCTCTGCTCTGGGTCCTCGTTCACCTCTGCATGATCCGCAAAGGTCCCGGCATGGACATGACACGAGATGAATTATTGGACCTCGATAATCCCACCACTCTACATGATGCTCTAATTAACTACTTTGACGGAAACAAGGGCACACTTAGAGAGGAAAAAACACAATTACTTTGGAATCCACTTGGATTCGAGGAACAAGTCGTCTCGCATTTCCACCCGTACTTCAGGAGCCTCAGGTCGCTTGCCCGCAAGTGGTGGAGTATCCTCATCCTTGGCTACAAATATCGTGCCAAAGAATTCTATAACATCCATGCCTACCTTGCTCGCATCCTCGACCAGGCCATACAGGAGTTGCCTGAATCAACCGATGACGAGGACACGAAGAAGGGCTTGAAGGATCGCGAGCACGGAGCATTACCTGCGTTCCTTCAAGAAGTTTAAGAGACCAGCAGCGCAAGTTGACGCGAACGTAGCCAAGGACTCTGGTGGTCGACGAGTTAGTCAGAGGAGGCGACAGTAAGGAGCTCTTGGGCGGGCATTGGATTCCCCATCCAGGCACATATATCTATCCATGTTACACTCGTATCCTACTATTTCTTGTATCTGTTGAAAGTCTATGTCCTATATTAATGTTGTTTGTGGCTCTATATCCCAAGACTCTTGTACGATGTCTACACTTTGGCTCAGGAGCTAAAAAAAGTGCCCTCATATGTAATAAAACATCGCTGAATGTTTCAAGAACTCGTCAGGCGATGTTTGACTGAATCCGAAATCGAAGGAGTACGTTTCATTGTTGGCTATTCCTAACTGTAAGAAGCGAAGATCCATCCTAGTATAGGTTTTAGAAATCTAGAACCAAACCTTGGAGTAAACTAACGCGTACGTTTCATGGGGTATCAACGCAATGACAATCCAACCCAGATGTTTAAACAGATAACTTAACGAATACTGGCGATCACATAATGATGCAGTCCTTTTTCTTTTTCTTGTGGCGTTCTCTCTCCAAACGAGCCTGCGCTTGCAGTTCCTTTTGCCTTGCCTCATCCTCCATACGTTGCTGCGAACTCGTCTGCTGTTGTTGCTGCTGACGTCGATAAGATTCTTCTTGCCTCATCCTCGCCTCCTGCAACAGGCGTTCTTCTTCCGCCTGGAGCCTTCTGGCTAGTTCCTCGCTGTTGCGAATAGATGAATAGCTGATAATGACTAATATAGATGCAAGAGACTTACTCAGACAAGCTACCCCCATCACGCTGGGCCTGTTCGTGCATACCGTCGATTTGCATCTGCATAGCCATTCTATCTTCTGCGCTCACACCCTCTGCTCTTCCGGCTGCGGCCGCAGCTGACCTAGCGACATCTTCTGCAGTCCTCCCTGCCCAGTCTCCGCCGGCAGGACTCGCACGCATGAAAGACGTATCGACAAAGATTCCCGCAGAACCGTCTACGTCCTCAATACGTTCCCAGACGACGGATGGCTCGTGAAGAAAGACGGAGTCTGTTACGAGCGTGTATAGCGCGGGTTCTGAGTCGGGTATGGGTGTGAGACCGTTTGAGAGGTTGGGATCTGGTACAGGGTCTGAGGATACGGGTTCGCCTGATTTGTATAGAACAGAGAGATGGGAAGCACGGAAAAGGGCTACGAGAGAACCTGGAGGGAGTGATTCAGAGAGGTGGAAGAGGCCGTGATAAGTCATTTGGGATTGAGTAGTTTCAAGGAATTGACGGATGGCGAGCGCTAGGATGATGTTCAGTATATACAATGTTACTTTCGACACATGGATTGACATAGCTTACCGTTGCGTAATTTGCTTTGATCCCTTTCCGTCAACTCCTTCTGTTGCACTTCCGTAGAAGTACCATTGCCTTCACCAACTAACATCCCTCCAGCTATATAGTCCGCTTCTGCAATTAACCCCACGGCACCGTCGTAATCCTCCGTATTCTCCTCTTGCATTGCTCTCGCTTCATCTGAATCAGTATCGACGAGCCACCCATGTACAAGCTCGATTCCTGCTTGCGTAAAGAGCTTGAGCTCGCCGCCTGCTGTTTCAGTCGCTGCGCGGAAAGAAGTCGTTGAGAATAGGTTGGGGTTTAAGTCTAGGCCCTCTATAATTGAGTATGTATTAGTAGGGGTATCAAGTAATTATAACGGAATGCACATACTTTGCGTATGTGGCATAATAGACAGCGCGTCAGATATATCTATCCCCGGAGAATGTTTGAGGATGTATTCCGCTACCAGCTGTGAAAGGAACTCGTACGACACAGTCGTACGCGTTGGAGGCTCAATGGCAATGTTCCCTCGCATAATTAGGATATTGCATATCGCGATGAACGAGCAAGGGCTGCATTATCATCAATACATGGTTATTACAGACCAACGCGATATATACACACCCATTAAAGTTCTGCGTAATTATCTGAATAGGCTGACCTTTCCAGACTATCTTCTTTAGGTACCAAACGTCCGCCACAGATGAAGATTGGTCTGTAGCTGAGAGAGGCTCTACCTGAGCCATGTGAAGCTGAGAGTGGGACGGACCAAGTGATGGATTGAGGAGACATCATGAATCATCAATGCATCATTCTGGACGACCTGATCCGCAGTCCTTTGTTATAACTGTTTAAACGTTTACCCCGCAACTATCAATGCTTGCCTTGGGCATCCGCAGGGCCGTTCCTCGTTCACTCCCTCATTTTCGAAATACTGTAACCCCAACGAATCGATCAGTTTCTTATGTTTATCCTCAGAATCAGGCGATAACGCGAACGATCTATAAGAAGTTGAGATATCGAAGAGATGGATCACCTCGCTCAATCGTTAAAGGCATTGCGATAAGCCAGTCGCTCTCATACCTTCATCGTTAGCTGACTGACCCATTAGCCCAAATATCTAGGCTCCATCTCAGCTTTCATTGGCACACTATTTCTTGGATACATCAATTGCATAAATAAATCGCTCCGGACTGCCTACACCCATGCACGGTCCATCAACCTCCACCGTATGAATATGCAGTACGACTCGTTGGATACTTCCAACTTTCACAGCGTTGTGGATTATTTCTTCGAAATGGGCAGCCTTCGTCTTCGCCTTCAAAGGTGCCATGGGACGGAGGCCAAGGAGATTTTTCAAGCCTACGCAGGATTGGTCAAAAAATCCGATGGAATGTATCTAGAGTTCGTGCACGAGCTTCTACGACGTCGGCTCAAGACTGCACATCAGATGTTGGCTGACAACAAGGGAAAGGATCCTTCACAGACCGCCTTGGCCACCCTTATTATGCTAGATGATACATTATTGATGATAAACCAGATCATGACACTCCAATACGTTAAAAAGACTGGAGGTGGTTCCGACATTCCTATCACAAGGCCGTCAAAGTCAAAGGAGACCGTACCAGCAAGTGAGCAATACCAGATAGTTGGATAGTTCAAGGCATATGTAGGCCATCTGTCAAGGCATTTACATAGATCAGCTGACGTTCCTCAGGCGAGACTATTCAGATCTACTGAATTCCGGTTTCGCTATTGATAATACCACGAAAAGGAGCTGTCTATATATACTACTATATCACGATATCGAGAGAACCTACCTATATGCTTATTCGTGCGGGTCTTCCGCGGGAGGGTTTTATGTCTGTACACAATGACAGATGTGTCCATGAGGAGAATTGGACTACAATTCAACATTATGCGTGGTAAGTAACCCACTGATTCGACATGAACGATTATAGTAAGCTCCTCGTACAACACTTAACTTAAATATCATATCGTAACTTTGTACGAGACGGACGAATGCTTGTGACTCTGTTATAAGGACAAGGAGTCTTGGGTTTTTGGATCGAAGCACTACCACCATTTTGTGAGCGTGGCGTTGGATTATCAGACACCCTAGAACCACTGGCGGTACGTCCTGGCGCGCTTGTGCAAGTGGAACCATCTGTATCTTGGCTGCTCACCCGTGAAAGTTTCGCACTGCGGTGAGGCAAGATGTCCTCAAGCTTCTCCTCGGTGGGCCAATCTGGAGTGCATTGGCAAATAGATCTGATGATGCTATAAGGAGCCAACCAGTGGCAGAAAAACGTACAAAAGGTTTATACATTGATTTCTCTTGGGTGACTTTTGACATGGCCTTTTCATTAAACGAGTTCGGACGAGTGCTCTTCGTCGTGAAGTATTTACTGTAGGAGGCAAAAAATCGTCCAGGAACCGAGTGACACAGTCATAGGCACCAGACTATAATATTCCATTGAACGATTCGTGTTATTTCGCGCCTGAGACTGTGACCAGCGGTGCCTCCAAACCGCTGCCGACTGGAAATTAATAAGAGAGCCTGAGCGAGTTGTAACTCGCGGAAATATTGCGGGACATCGTGATGTAGAACGTAACGCTAACAATTGCAAGTCGTAAGCGTCACGACACACGAGAGAGATCTTGCGGGAAGAACTGGGATAAGTTTGAAAACCCCATAATACAGGGTTCATATATGCGTGGTTGTAGACGTGGTGAGAGACTCAAAAGATAAGATGACAGATAACGCTAAACACATGTGTCACGTCGGAGTTCTTGTTACAGAAAGTTATTAGCCGACGGGCTGTCTTAGCTCCTTACTTTCTGGTGTCTATTGTCTATTAGTTCTGGTCATCCATTACATACGCCACCATGCCAGCTATCTTCTGTATGTGCACCCATGGCTCGTTGACCCCTTCCTGTAAATCTTTCTGCAATCAGTGACGCCGGAACTCGGTGACCCTACACAAGGCATAAGCACTGTGGAAGGAGGCAAAGTAATCTCACACTTTGCCTCGCTCCTTGAGCTTCTTAGATGCTTGCGTGATTTCGTCCACGGTATTTTTCGTAGCCTCTCTTTACCCTCCCAGGCTCACAGTTCGTCCAACAGATCATAAATCTGCCCATGGCAAATTGTATCTGCAACGGGACATTAGCATCGGAAACCTTCTCATTTTTGAAGGCACGGCAAGCAAAAAATTCGGGCGTCTCGTGGACTACGACCATGCTAAGAAAGCGGCGGGTTCGATAGATATATCCTGCCGGGAGAACTTCGAAGACGCGGCTTTTTTTGCTGAGTTTGCCTCCGCCTTCTTGGCCAGGAGATCCAAATATCAATGGAAAGTGAAAGACGATGTTGCGTTAGAAGCCGTAGCATGTGTTAGGGATCCTAAGGACGGCGGCGGATATCTTTTTGAGATTATTAATAACGATCCCTCCCTTGCAAAGAAAGCAGCCGAGGGTCCGTTGTCGATGGACGATTTACGCTGGGGAGAGACTGTAAGCCCCGAGCCTATCACATTTTCCGCGATTCTCAATCCATCCCCAACCAGGAAACGACATGGCCGGATTTTGTGTCGCGTGTTTGCCGACGGGGTGAAAGAACAGTGAGTCAATTATCGTTCATATTGCTTGAGGTACTTCCTTTGTTGAAGGGTACCCTCCCCTTCATGAGTGCGGAGGTCATCGGAGGCAGTTCTCTCATCACCCCCGGTGGTTTCATGGCGGCACCACCCTTTACTCACCAGGCCATACATGATATGGAATCTCTTTTCTGGGTCTTCGTCCACCTCTGCATGACTCGAAAGGGCCCTGGCATGGACATGAGACGTGATGAGCTCAATGGCAGAAACCCGGACGACGATTTAAGCGGTGCTTTGGTTCGCTGCTTTGACGGAGACAAAGCCTCACTGCTCAAGACAAAAGGAGATCTTCTGCGGGGCTCGGCACTAATCGAGGATGAAGTTATCACATATTTCCACCCATACTTTCACAGCCTGAAGCCAGTAGTTTGGAGGTGGTGGAAGATCCTCATTCTTGGCTACAGGTATCGCGCCAAGGAATTCTACAATATCCATGCCTACCTTATTCGCACCATTAACGAAGCCATTGCTTTATTGCCTCTGGACAGTACGAAGGAGGGCCTAGATACCTTTAACCCCCATCGCACCAGTACACCGGCTTGAAGTCGATATTGTTGAAGATCGAGCCAAGAAGACGGCCAAGCAAACGGAGAAATGAGCACCTGAGCGTTTGAACAAGTTCCACATGTGCATCATATGCTCATATCTTCTTTCTGTATTTGTATCGCTATGTCATATAATCATTTTGATGCTTGCCAGTGTGTTTATAAGTATGTGTGGTAATTCGGTGACGCGTGAAGTCAAACGTGGTGAGAGATCAAAGATAAGATGAGAGATAAATCGATAAAGGCTTTCGCCACAGATTGTTAGCCGA
>JABAJV010000118.1:0-31176 GCA_018854895.1 Tricholoma furcatifolium
CTTATATAAAACCAAATGCTTCATTATGGTAGCTGGTTTTGCAATCAGATAAATTATCCCCAACTTCCCAACGCAAGGTCCAAACTTTCTCGTGTGCCGTGACAACTAGCTATCTGTTAGCCGTTACGTTACAGCAACGTTCTTATAACCATCCTCCTAGCATGACGTGAATCCTTTCCCATACATAACGTTGTCAAAGATATACGGGATTCTGGACATCAAACGGAGTCTGGGTGGCCATGGCTGGGGCATGCACAAGGATTTTCTAGGCGGAAGTCAAAAGTTTTGATAGTGTCCAGTAGTGCTTGGTGCGAATGAGTTAATTACTCCAAATGTTTATACCATTCATATCGTATTCTCACAGAAATTCCCAGTCTTTTTTTCTGATATCTCACCTCGTGTCTGCCATTACTACCTCCTCGTGGTACGTTACCTGCTTGCCCTCAGGCCTCACTTTTAACACGTTGCTGAAGCACTATTTAGCTCATAGCATGCTTTCCTCTAAAATCTACTCACGATGCAATGTTTCTCTGCAACTACGGGACTTCTAGCACTCCATGCGCCGACCTGGACTACAAATATCGTCGACGGTCTATCCTCTTTGACAGTCACGATGCCCATGAAGATTCACTGGTGTTTTTCTCCGATGGTTTGGCTTGGATACAAGCCTGCCAACTCATCTTATCAAGGGAGTCCTACCCTGAGCGACGGCGCTGATGACAACTGTGAAGTCATAGAGCCTCCGGGCAGTGAACATGCGTTTGAACATGAAGAGAAGCAGGCCCTAATTGGCAGAACCACCGATGCTGACATTATTTTCTCGTCTCCTACCTCATCGACACGGACTATCCCTGAAAGTATCGTCCTCGAAGAACCCATCCTCCAAGAGATCGCTTCATCATTTGACACCTGGGACCGAAACCTACCCATATCTCGTTCGCTCATAGAGTCCGCACCATACGTAGAAATGAATGGGAATAAGGAGGAGGATAAAAACTTCGTTGAGCCACTTTCTGGACACAATAGCGATGGAGAGACTGTTCTGGTGCCCGAGAGCCCACCGTCCGCACCTCAAAATCATTCCACATTCTCCTTTGCCAACGATTCCTTGACAGTAGATGATCATCTCTTCATCGACTGTCAGTCCGCTGCACTTAACCTCCAATCTCATCACACATATGTTACTGTTAACGATCCGATCGTTGATCCTGGGACTTTGGATATGGACTTTGAGGCCGACTCTCTTCTTCTCGGTTCGTTAAAAGACCTTCCACCATCCAGTCGGCCACAGACGCCTGTAACGGACACAAACTCACCTGTGGACATCGTCAGAATGCGTTCCCTGAACTCTTCTGTTGGCAAATCAGTGGTCGAGTTGCCTACCGAGGAGTCTCTGTTTGATGAGATGCCTTTGGATGCGTTATATCCCCAGGATATCGATTCCCCTGTTTCTGGTGTTATTTTGAACAAAAACACCGGGTTAGCGGGCAACGCATCTCACAAATCGATGTATGCTTACTGGGAAGAACAGGTCTCATCTCCATCGGCTCCTTTCGATGATTTTTACGATCATTCTACCCTTCCCTTCGCCGAGGTATCCCAGCCTGTTTCCCTCTCCTCCGCTTTTCCATCCTCTCCTGCCTTGAAGGCAGTGTCTGATTCGTTTGTCGTCAATAATCAGATCCCACCCATGCTTCTTTCGGGACGCATTCCTGCTTCATATGACTGGGATGCTCTTAGCACTGCGGAGGACGAGGGCGACTTCATATTTTCGGGTAATGACGACGTGCTTTTGACCCCCAAAGCATCATCATCGACGCGCGTCTCCTGTGACATTCTACCCATCACGATGGAGGAGCTTGAGGAAACAGCATGTGTATCTCCATCGTTTTGGGACTCCCCGGTCGATGCAAAGGATCTTACGTTTCTGCAACAACCAGATATTGATGATAGTCTCGATGCTTTTGCCGAATTACTCGAAACACAATCAGAAATTGGTCAGATGCAATTATTATCGGACGAGCCTCCTTGGAGCCCGACTGACGATGACCAAGATGAACCTGAATATACCATTTCGGGGAAATTTTCTGGTATCTCTCCCTCGAGCCAATCGCAGTGGACGGACTATACCGACTTTCTCAGTGATGTGCTCGAAGAGGACAGGGAGGAAGACTGGCTGATCAGTTCAGAGGAAAAGGACTATATGAGGGCTCGGAAGATGAAGTTTGATGCAAGTCGTAACGTTTAGGGGAAACGGGTGTGCGGAGGAGGGGAAATCAAACTAGAATACCTCAATCGGCGACTCTTCTTTGAACCAACTTGAAAGAATCACTTTCCTTAGGTATGTAACCACACAAAAAGTCGAGTCGATGATATTTATATAAATATTTCCATAAATTATATACTCTCTTAAACGCTGCATGTTTCTTATATATCCTATGGATGGATACATTTGATATAGGTCTCATACCGCTGTCATTAACATGCTAATTGCTGTGCCAGATGGATGGATGAACACGACGACCAAGTTACGTAAGACTGGAAAAAACATTGCGGCGCTGAATCGACTTGAATGTTCCCTGCTCCAACCCTCCTCACTTGCGTCGACGTCAATCCAATACTTCATATGCTGATCGCCAAGACCCGTCTCGTTGGCACCTGCGTCATGTCTCCATGTTGTTGGATTTTTATTTGGACGTCAATCGAGACCGGTGGTAAATAAGTATTAACTTTTTCGAAAGTGATGATGCCAGAAAAATAGCGGTGACAACGCTTCCATTCTCTTCTATTATTGTCTATATATCTCCCAAGATTCTGCTCATGTCGAAGGCTACATGAGGCTTTCGAAGGCTGAACTTGAACTTATCTACGGAACCAAACTTCAATCTTCTGCCAGTATACCTTTCAGACCTAAAGATCTGGACCTCCTGCCTTTTGGGGGATATTCAAACACCTCACGATTTTTAACACATGCATGGAGAACCTTTTCAGATGAGCGCTGAGCTCCCAGCTGGTCACAAGTAGGATTCAGGGGCTGTTGCGAGGATACGCGTTTATCCACCTACCTCCCGATCAATTGCTATTTTAGGTACATCCGTTTTGGCTCCTTCCAGGTGCCGACTCCAGCGCTCCAGCGCAGTGCCGGCGCAACTGTTAGCCCCAGTAAATTTTTATTCTACGTATATAAAGGCTCACTTCGTGGTTTTAGGAATCATTCTACTCTCGTCTTGCCGCCAACGCTTCTGAGAAGCGTCCCTTCCTCTCTTTCTCACTTTCTTTCGAAACGACGCTCACTACAATGCAGTTCAAGGTCACTCTTTCCGCTCTTCTAGCCGCTGTAACTTTGGCGGTTAGTGGCGAACAACATACCGTCCATTTCGATAACAGGTGAAGCTTAACACGCATGTAGTCAAAAAAACGCCATGCTAACCGACAGATAACAGATGTGGTTATGGCACTGTAAGATGCATGGTTCATACACGCGTTTGGTGGAAACTCAGACTTTTGTTTAGCCTACTTTGATTCAAGGTCCAAACGTTCTGTCTACCGGTGAAGACTACATTACAAATTCCTCTCTTCTGGGCGCGATCGCGTAAGTGGTGAACCTGCCTCTTTCAAAAGTCAACTTCGCTAATGTATTCTTGCGTCCTTGCAGATACCTTCAGACTGGTGAAACAACTTGGAGCGCACTAACGAGACGAAAGTCAAACTTACATTACAATTGAAATAGGTTCATGCGGATTCAATGGAGAAAATTGTACGCTCCTTGAAACAACCCTCGTAAATCCTGTTACAGCTGGTGGAGGATCAAGCACCGATATTTCGCTTATAGTCCCGTATGTGTTTCCATCCTGCGACGTCTCATCTTCTATTGACGAAAACTTTCAGTCATCAATTTTCTGTGCCAACTGGATTTGGGTGCGAAAATCCCCCCTGAATGACTGCAAACTAGTAGCTAATTCTCTCTTGCATGAAGTTATTACAATGGTTGCGATGGTGCAGGTGCCGATTGTAAGCCATTTGTTTCTGTTTAATGTATCGGCGTTCAAAGGAGACATCTAGGCAATAACCCTAGTTGCCCAACCGCATACCGTCAACCAGACGATAACTATGTTTTGGTGAACTGCCAAGCGGACAACGTAAGTGCGTCAAATTTTTCCATGGCTCAACCCATAACTCTCGTACACAGGTCAACCTCGTCATCACTTTCTGTCTCTGAGGGGTTGTATCGTTTCATGATTATGCTCACGGAAATATAGCCAATGCAGCTTCAACTGGGGTCTAGTAACTGGATTTACCATATATTCATATATTTGTAAGTTGTATCTAATAACGCAGGCGTACTATACAATTTCAATAATATAAGATCTGTTTCTATGCGATTATGTGCGCTAGCCTCTTATCTAGGCTGACGAGTTGCCTGATCGATGCGGTAGTGACCTCGGTTCCAACTGGTCTATACGAACGTTGCTGGGGTGTGACCAGAACACCTTGAGCATTGACGAAATATCCACCGCTATGCTCATCTCGATCCGCGGTAGTAGCAACATATGCATCATCTGGGACATGCGCATGTTTTCGAGGAGGGATGACTAGGTGCTCAGCAGATCGAATGGACTCCAACTCGGCTGCATCAGAGGTAGCTTCGCTTCCTTCCTCCGATTCTGAGGATACGATGATCTTGCTAGCGGGTTCCGTGGTCTTGCCAGTATCCTCTGGGACAGGTGCGACAATATCATTAGCTAGTTCAGTAGTCTGACTCGCGTTGTCATTGGAGTCCTCGCCATCGAAGAGCCTAGGAAAGAAAGGACTAAATACTATGTCATTTGCGCCGATGTTGGGGGTGCGAAAGGAAGTGCTAGCATGCGTTGTAGCCTGGTCCCTGAGCCATGGAATGACCTTGTCGGTGATTGGCCAATAATCCTTTACGCCGAAGGTCGGACAGACGCAAGAGCTAGCAGCAGACACCGTACGGGGACGGTGGGACTGGCGGACTCCTGAACGCTGTGTGTCTTCTTTAGAGATGTATCTGATGGTGCGACCCCGAGATGAACACAAGTTGCGAGGAGGAGTGGCATCATCTTCATCGCCACCGGGGGTGAAGAAGATAC
This sequence comes from Tricholoma furcatifolium, assembly GCA_018854895.1. Taxonomy (NCBI): domain Eukaryota; kingdom Fungi; phylum Basidiomycota; class Agaricomycetes; order Agaricales; family Tricholomataceae; genus Tricholoma; species Tricholoma furcatifolium. The sequence goes on from JABAJV010000118.1 coordinate 5,112, forward strand.
CATGCGTAGTCCATGTATGCCAGTTGCCACCGGACCAGGGTTTGGGCCGATGTTCCTTCGAGTGTCGCTGGACTGGGAGAACGTTGAGACCTTTGTTCTGGTCTTTTTGTTTTGGGGCCGAATAAACCCTCGATGGTAGAACGCCGTCAGCTTGAGAGCCATCAATCTTCTTCTCCTGTTGCTCTTGCGCCATTCGAAGCCTCAACTTGTCCCAGGGGTCTGTTTTCATGAACATCATGAGTCGGGAAACCTTCAGATTTTGGTGAGGGATTTCCCCCTTCGCATAGGCCTGTGATTGAAAGGTAATCAATTTGTTTTGCTGGAAGTTGAAGGTCAGGGATCGAGCTCACCTCCATTCCAGCAGGGGAGATCTGGAAGGAAATGTCACTGAGTGCGGCGGTGTTCATTGTAGTGCAAAGCGTTGAGCTGGTGTGTGGATAAATCGAAGAATAGGCGGGAATCCTTTTAAAACTTCTTAACTCTTTTATCGCATAGAGACATGGCCCTCACGTGTTTGTGCCATTGTCTTCATTGTTCATTTGTCGGCCCATCACAAAACTCGGTGACTTTACAGCCAACCAAATATTGAACAAAGGTGATCCGGGGCAAAGTTTCCGATTCTCCCTCTTCTTCATCGGCCAAACGACTAACGTCGTAGTGACGTATTTGTATCACGCCACCTATAAGATTATTTGACGACTTTACCAGAAGAATGTTACCCAGTAATCAAGACGGGATGACATAACGATGGTCTGAGCATTTCGAGGCTCATAGTTGTCTTATTGTTTCCTATTCAATCAGCTTGAACGTGGATGAGATTGGAGCTAATTGTTCACTGGACATACAATGATAGCATTATCAAGATCGGTACCGAGTACTTTGTGCCATGAATCCTAATCACCATTCTTGAAGTTGATACAACCGTAGAGGTTATATGTGAGGTTACTGCGTTTCATCTTCGAGACGAATTCGTGGGACTGAAGCAGGACACAATGTATATGAGTTGAGAAAGAGATGGTATATCTTCGAGATAAATCCTTGATGGCATTGTATCGAATTTGATAGTGCAGAAGTTGAAGGAAGGAGAGATCTTCGTCGTTGGAAGCTAAGAGGGATTACCTTTTTCGGCCGATTGCGGCGGCAAGAAACTTGGTTTCTCACCGCTACGTCGGCTTTTCTTTCCGAACATCCTGAGACTACAGTCCACCACCACGCAGGCAAGAAACTTGGTTTCTCACCGCTACGTCGGCTTTTCTTTCCGAACATCCTGAGACTACAGTCCACCACCACGCATCCATCTACCAAAAACGGAGTTTCTACATGCACTAGAAGACTAATCGGAGCGCTATACGGAAACTATGCGGGCTTTGAGTATCATCACGCGATTGATCTTTGTTCGGACAGAGCTCATGCTGCCATCTTGGCTCACACAATCGTCTCGTGCTAGCTGGATGCCAGGCTCACGCTGGCGCTACGCTGTTCAAGTCAGTCTTTCTGTATACCTCTTGTATGGATGAAGACGGGTCATCAAACAATTCGGTTATCCATTGAGTGGGCTAATCTTTGTATACATTCGGTGGTCTGCGCTAGTTAGGATATGTCTGTCATCGGACATAAAGAGTATGCGACTTTTTCTGCCCTGTCGCGTATGACCTTGTCTTCCTGAAAGCCTTCTTGAAGACAGCCAGGATAGTGCATCTCCTGACGAGACCGAGGAATATTCGCGCACGATTCGAGATAAAACGATGCGCACGACCACTCACTCGCTAGTCAAAAGTCATTTGAATCATACACGAATTCTTCGATTTAGCTATACAGGCACAGCCCATCGGCGTGTCTCACAATTAGATCGGGTCTGATGTTTTTCTCAGTTTATTTATTGACTTTTAGGACACCAACCCAGAGTGCGAACAACGGGACCGCGATGCTGCACTACTTAGGAAGCAGCTTTGCTTTCGACGAGCATGAGCGGGCCACGCGCCTGAACGTCATTGATATACTTCACCTGTGCTATTGTGAGGCAGACGCACCTACTTTGGGTTAGTCTCCTGGAAGTAAACTTAGCCATGGTCTAAAGCTGCTGAGCCACTTGCGTCAAGGGAGGACGTCATCTTGTGTTTGACAGAACGCCTTCTCCACTACTGTATACCGGCGGTCCATATGCTTACTATTGTTCTCATCATTCTAATTTCTGCGTACTGCATGGCTGCCTATACGTCATGTCATAACTTATCACCTCGCCCCGTGGCCATCCTTCTGACTTGCTTCTGTCATGCCCGGGTGTTTATTCAAAGTTCTGGCAATCCCCGCTCCGCTTTTTGTGCCTAACTTTCAGAGACAGGGGCCGATCACTTCAAAACGCAAAGATAATTTAGAAAATAACATTGCTCCCTGAATCCCGTGCAGTGGGGAGTACGGCGGCCGTGTGGTTTTGCTCATTGAGATGTTGTATGTACTCATCGACATTCATCATTGATCAGCCTTCGAAGTTCGTTGGCAAGTATATTACAGCTACCGTACACATTACATCAATATTCATGATAGGGTTGTCAACAACTACGCGACGCGTCGACGCGTTACTTCCGTTAACGCGATCAGGAATTGAATTTCGATCGTGTACCCATTGCTGCCATCGAGAGACTTGCAATACGAGCTTCAGTTGTATTCTCTGAGCGCAGACCTCTCCTTGGTAGCCGTATCCCTTTTGTTGATCAAGGAGAACAATGGGAACGGTGAATGGTCTGTGCGTGGGAACTGATTTGTGTACACAATGGGCTGTGAAATCTCTGGTCATCCTTGCGTCACGAACTGTGACCTCAGCCGAAAATCTGCGCACTGACCACCGTGTTCACAGCGAGCTCAATGGCTGATACGGTGAGCACGACGAGCTCTACGACGGGAATGTATAAAGGCAAGGTCACCCACCGATCGTGGCCACAGCTGCCCGAGGAGCTTCTGCGGTGTGTCTATTGTCCTATTGTCAGCGCCACAGATACCCAACGTACTCAATGGATTGTGCAGCCATATCGCTACATATTATCTATTGGATGTATCTGCGCATAGCTATTGCCCGCAGACGTGGGATACGCGCGAGGCATGGCATCATAGGATGGTCTACGCCGCGTTACGCGACGCCAATGACCTCGAAAGGCACATGATGTCCATTTGTCCTCAGTGGCATCTTGCTCGTGAGTCATGTATGCGTGTTCAGTGTTCTTTTTCTAATCGTTTCCAGTCCAACATCATTTGTTTTGGAATCAGGCTGTCGCCTTGATCGACCCTACGGACGCGCTGGGACATCACCAATACCTTGTCCCTAAAAATGTCTCCTTAAACTCATCTGCTGGAGCTGCACAGCCAACAAAGATCTCTGCTTTCCACCACTTCCGTAACATCACGCGTGTCAGCTGCTTTGTGTGCCGTATCAATGCGCCCAACTCCACAGTCGGACTAGCCACCGCTAAAAGGTATCATCGCCACGGCTACCTCCAGACCATTGCCTTGTGCCGCGAGCATGACCGACGTCCAACGTCCTACTGTGGCCTGTGTCTGCGCACTGCGCCTATTTACGATCCATCCCTCGTTGGACAACAAGCAGCTACCGCCGCACAAATGGAACACGCGATCGCTGTCGTCGAGAACGACGATAAAGACAGTTTCCCTTACGTGGAGGCGACCTGTAGAGCTTGCCGCACTGAGTGGCTCTGGAAGCGCGCACATGAAACTTCGGGAGACCGCGAGGCGATCGGAGGGCGCAGGTTCGAAGCGGCGGACTGGGAGACGCGCAGCGTCATTGACTCTTTCCTCGACCTCGCGGAAGGCACCATTCAGGACGTGCTTATAGTCGCCCGGGAGAAACTTTGGCTGAAGAGGAATACTCGGCTCGATTTCCTGATGAAGATGCTGAAGAAGACGAATAGGGTCGATAATGAGGGCCTCGAGGGCCTCGAGCGGTACGACGCGGAAGAAGAGGAGGAAGAAGAAAGTGAGAGCGAGGATGATTTCGAGCTCATGCAGATTGAGGAGGCACACGTGCGAGACATGGCGCTTGGTGATTGGGCACGAGCAAGGATTCTCGATGGTCATTGGATCAGTCCTGCAGATACATGGTACGGCTACCAGGTGAACGGCCTAGAAGATCACGTACCTGCGGTCCATCCGTGCCCATGGACGTGCAGCCCTACACTGTCTGACGACCCAAGCGACAACGATCAAAGTCGCGAACACCCACTACCATCCACTCTGAAGGGTTCTATTCCTCCGACATATGGGCTGTGCGAACAGGCGTTTGGTGCACATCAACGTCAGCTCAAGGAGATTCTCATCCCCCCTATGAAGAACCTCGTAAGGAAACTTGTGATCGAATGTCAAACGCCCGGTATGGGGCGAGGAGAGGATCCAGCGATTCGAGCATCCAAAATGAGCATCGAGGAGGTACTAGCGGAGTTACGCAACGAGGAGGGCGTATGGCTGAACGGGTTTGACTGGGTGCAGCGACGGATGAATGACTCGCGAGAGCAGAACGTCATGATGAGGAGCACGAATAACAGCAGTGCGGACAGCGACGACTCTTCCACTAGCGGGAGCCGAAGTTCGAATGGGACGAGCCCCGTGTTATCAACAACGACGTTACAAACAACACCTTCGCCGCCGCCTCACGACGAAAAGAAAGAAGACACAGGGCCAGGTCCTGTTCCTTCATCAATGACGGTGATGATATCCGTGGACCCGGTCGAGGACCCGCCAATACCACTACACACTGTCCCCTTTATTCCAACTACGGCCGCCCATTTTCCGACATATACAATGGAGGCATTGAAGCAGGTACGGTTCTTTCATAGTGCCAGTAGTTATATGCTAACTAATCCACGCGGTATAGACCTGGAGAGAAGCCTGTGCGCCCCTCTATCGGTGCAGGTGCTCTATCTGTCTACGTGCAGCTGCGCGTGCGCAGGCACAGTCACATCTCCAGCAGCAATCGAATCAAGTGAAGATCGCCTCTGCTCAAGCACCGCTGGAGCAACAGCAACAACTTCATCCCCCGCCACCACCTGTAAAACTCAGGACTATTCACCTTGAACCGAGTGATGGAACGCAAGATGGTGACGTGGATGGGGAGGAGTTGGAAGTCAATGAGGACGCATATGACGAGGAGAATGCCCGTGAGGTCGACGCCGATGGATCTTTGGGATATGTTTCGGAAGAGGAGTACGAAGATCTTACTTCGGAGGCAACGGATGATCTCATCTCGATCTCGGAGGAAACATATGACGAGTTGGTTCCCCTTGTCCCGAAGTCTCCTCCGCGTTCCCCAGCTACGGCCACGATCACCACAGAAACGGCGACAAACGTGCCAGTGAGTGCCCCTCGTGCGAGGAAGCGATCAAGCGACGAGCTCGAGCTTGACGAGCATGGAAACGAGGGTCACGAATACACGCCGCCGAGTTCAGCAGGATCGCTTCGGGGCGGGACTCCCCCGAAGAGGGCACGCGTGGATAAGCGTGACGCGCCGCCACACACACCGGTGAGTGTGTATAAGGAGACTGAGGGTCGAATGAGGAAACGTAGCTCTGAGGAGCTCAATGATGACGAGGAGGACGACCTCGATGATACGAGGAGTAAGAAAAAGGTGCAGCTAATGGCGAGCGATACTTCGAGGCCGTCTTCGGTCCCCCTATCGAGCTCTGCGCGGACAAGTGAGACTGGGGATGCGCGATGATCATGGTGGTTGTCGCTTTCTTTCTTTTCTTCCTCAGCATGCAATGTATTCAGAATCCGTTTTATTATCAGTTATCTCTTCTCTCTTCTTTCTGTACACTAGATATCTATTTTTCTTGTCTTTCGTCTCTTCTTCGAATTCGTGGATCTTCTTAGCCAAATCACTATTCCTTTTTAACTTCAGTAGCGTGGACTACCGAATTGTATTTTTGGAAATAGTTATTGATGCACAAAGCGAACTAGTTGGCCAGACGCTTTGGCCCCAACGCGTCGCCAGGGCTTTCAGCTGTCCTCGCTTCCCTATTCTGTCCACCGCAGAAAGGCAGAAAATCGAGTTCAAGGAAGGTTCCTGGGACGATTTGATGACCTCTTGACAGACATTGTCTGGTGCGATTTGAAATTTGATGACCGGGATGGACATTGTCTGAGTTTTGATTCTGTGGTACACGAGGCGCGACAAAGCAGTTACGCGACCACGTGAGTATGCCACTTTGGCCTCCTTACCGTTTTAAATAGGCTTAGATACAAAGCTATCTGAATTCTACCCCCCGCTGTGCATTGCTCTGAATATCGATCGTATTCAGCAGTTGTCTCTCAGCCCATTCGACGCATACTCACTGATCGTCTGCCGACAAACTATATCTATACAACTGGGCGCTTATATCCGATCAATATATACCAAGAAACGATCGCAATGGCTATTCAAACAAAACACGTCTCAAAAGCGAGCCTAGCTGCTCAGTTGGTAAGTACATCACTCGTGTAAACGTAGATGAACGCTCACTATCGAGATGAAGTTCAACGATGTCTACTCAAGGCCCTCCACACTGCCTCAAGGACTCATCGAAGATCTAGCCGAGCTGAGGAAGGGCACCGAGATATATACCCCCCACAACGAAACAGTTCTTCGGCGTCACATCCACAAAGCCCTCGCGCCGCGTCCCGAGCTTCGCTGGCCTCCCTATTCCCCTCCCCCTCCTCCTGCTGATCTCGATTCTGTCGTCTGGTTCAATTCTACTCCACGATCATCTCCACGTTTCACGACCTGGCCTCCCAAATTGTCAGAAAGTCCTCCACATCGCGAAGAGTCCGATGCGAATACGCCAGGATCAATCTCTAAACCCGTAACTTATGTGCGTCGCACCTGGCCTCCAGAATCGCCTGAAAGCCCTCCTGATCCAGAGGACTTCATCTGGGATCATCCTCAACGCAAGCCGGAAACGAATCTTTCTCCAGCCTTATCATGTGATAGGCCTACTTGGCCTCCCGAATCCCCCGAATCTCCACCTGATCCAGAGGATTTCGTCTGGTTCACCGGCAGCAAAGAAGGATCCGATGCCGAAATTGGACACTCAGACTCGAGCTCTTCGTCCTCGAGTTTACTTTCAGAGCCTCGTTCCAATGACCTCGATGCCTGCGAGACGGTCGCGACCTTCGGTAGCCCATACCAGGGACATCCTCCTGCACCTCTCGAACCTTCGGTCCTCGATTCCTATCACAGCGGATATATTCCCCATATCATTGGCGAGGACGACCCTTTTAATCCTTTTTCGTATGATATCAAGTACGTCGGCGAAGGCATAGCCCGAACCATCAAGACTCCCACTGGCATAATCGTTGCGCCTGTCCCGAGGAAGCCCATGGAGGCCGCACTGCGAAACTTCGAAGCCATTGCTATGAGGGCGACGCTGCCTGGGAACGAGCATCCCGACGACAAGCCCGCACCCCCTGCGCAGCAACGCGAGTCTCTGGAGTATCCAGAGGTGATATACGAAACGGGTCGTCGTATGGACTTGGTCACAGATATGGTTTCCCAGCTATCCTTGGCGCCGGGCCCGTTGAAGGAGGAAATGTCGAAGATGTGGCAGGATGCTGGGAATGTCAAGACGCCTTTTGGGTCGCGCTGGGAAGACGTTCGCTTTTGCGAAATTTTCCAGGGGTTGCACTGCGAGCTTCCGCAGTCAGCTAGGTGTTATCACGAAGATAGGCGACGGCTTGAACTTCTTCACATTCTGAACGGGTGCCAGATATGAACGCCAATTGCCTGGTGGTGTACAATGGGTTTCTGGATTGTTGTACTAGCATCTTAGGTTCGGTTTCTGCAATACATACACCCTGCCTTCAGTTTACTATGCGCGTTAAGTTCAAGGAAACACATACTGTCTCTAACCTGTCTGATGTCACGGTCATGGTTGGAGGAGAATGTTTGGTTTTAACAAACACAACTTTGGTGATGACCTTCATGATCAAGACCGCTTTTCGGAAACGCCTTGGCTACAACGGTGCACGTTCTTCAGTGACAACGAGATCTTTTGCTGTTGTGTAAGGTGTGCATCATGCAGGCTTCACGTCTTGTGTTCGTCCGAAAGGCTGGTATCTATTCTCAGTCTTTAATGATCCCTGCAAATCCTTTCGAATTTCATTGCCAGTGCGGAGACCATGTATAATGATAATGTAACCCATTCATCTTCAACTTTCTTGCTGGGCATTGCATCCCTCATCCCAACTTTCAAGCGCGAAGTCCTGTCGCTCTTGTTGTAAAGGGAAGGCTCTCGTCTACGACTGCGCGAAAGAGCAAAACATAGCCTCAAAGCTTTCTATCTGAAAGACACATTTCATCCAAAACTTCCGGAAGTCATAACCATCGTGTCGCTTATTCGGTCTAACGCTCACTGCTAAGAAGAGGTGCGTTGATCTTGCGACGTCGATGATCTCTCTGATCTCATTTTGCAGGTCAAATTCAGTAAAGTTCCAGAATCTTACCCTACCACCGGTGCTGTGGCAGCTCCTAAACTAAATACATTTGGGGCTGTTATTGTTTTTTTTGTCAACTTGACGGTTCATGGGACCAAAAGACTGTTCTGCCAGACAACGTAATTTCCATACACAGTTTAGTCTACCGGCGGTTCGTGAATGCCTGGAGTATGTAAGTAATTTATTTCAGGTCTTGTGAAGTTCGACTTACGTAGGTTCTACATGTCAAGTCAATTATCTTTGACAACTTACACGGAACGTGTACAGCCGAGCAGTTATAAAAGATATATGTCCTCCCGAGTTTAGCGACTCATCTGACATTTCCGCTGCGATGGTCAAATCTGACGTTGAATTCGATATTTACTATATTCCTAGGACTGACGACGTAGGCCAGCCTGCAAGATCGAAGTCATTGAGGCAACACCTTATCACGACTTTCATCGCAGGGTTTCTTGCGCACTGGGCGCTACAGCTTGTCTACAGCTCGTCGTTCCTTACTGTAGAGGCCCTGGCCGACTACATCTTCCCCGCAGTCGACAATCGTCATGCCGAAATTCTTGCGCCGCCGTACGTGGGGTCTTCAGAGGTCCACAGCTATCCCCCCACGCACCCTGCCAACGCCGATCCGACTTTGTTTCCTAGCAGCGTGGGCTACGCTGGCAGCACGCCGACGGGAGCCGAGCCTGGCATTGTTATCACTGCGCCCTCGTACCCTATTCACACGGGTGCCGCTCAGCTCGTCCAGCCTGACACCTTAGGAAGGAAGCACAAAAGCCATGGCTCAGATTTCGATCTGTTCCAGAAATGGGGCAGCCTGTCCCCATGGTACAGCGTTGGGAAAGGCACATTTGGAGTTGACGCCGACCCCAATGTGCCCGACACGTGTAGAGTGACTGGCCTACACTTCCTTCATAGGCATGGTGCTAGATACCCTACTGGCAATTGTGACTATCAGCATCCTTCTTTACTTCCTTTGAAATACTGACAGATGCACTTTTATAGCTGGCCCAGCAAAGTTTGCAGGTAAACTAAACAAAGCTGCTGCAAATTGGGAGGCCAAGGATAATCTGAATTTTTTGAATGAATGGTACGATTTCAATGTCATACAATGATATATGATCTGGGTTTATGATCGTAATTGCTGCAGGACTTACAAACTAGGGGAAGAGGGTGCGCGTTTTTGATATCCGTATTCGACTGCTAGCATCCGACGACCTTGTTTTCAGTGCTCACCCCCTTCGGCCGACAGCAACTTTGTTAGCTTTTGACTGTTCGATGTTTTTCTTTGACTTTTCTGATCTCTGTATCCGCAGATGATTTAGGGGTATCCATGCGACTGAAGTATGGATTTTTACTGAAGGTAAAGAAGCTCTGAAGGTCTTGATTTACGGACTTGACATTTTTGCAAAAGAATTTCACCGATACGAATACTATCCCTGTATTTCGAACCGAATCCCAGTAACGATCTTCGAAAATTTTCAGCTTGCAGCTAATATTGATGATTTTCACTTAGGGACCGAATGGTTCATTCGGCTTTGAACTTTGCTCTCGGCTTCTTCGGTATTCCACTCGAAGGGAAATATCAGTTAAGCATTACTTTAGAAGACAGACAAAAGAAGGTTTTTCGTCTCTTGTGGTATGAAAGTTATCAGTGCTAAGTACATATTTCAGTTCAGCAATAGTCTTGCGCCATACTACGCGTATGATGCCACTGTCACTGGATACTCAAATATTCGTTCATAATTTTGATAGGTGTGCGAATGCCTTGGTCCCGACAAAGGGCTTCCGCGGCACGTACTATGTCAAGAAATGGACCGATATATATCTTCAAGATGCTCTTACTCGTCTTCAGCCAAAAATAGAGCACCTGACGCTTGAAGTCGAGGATCTTTACGCCATGCAACAGCTGTGTGCATATGAGGTACGTGCTGCTTTACTTCTAAACACGGGATGGCGAATAATTCGAGGGTCAGACTGTCGCTATTGGCTTTTCAAAGTTTTGCGAACTCTTCACAAAGGAAGAATGGGACCATTTCAATTACGCGTAAGTAATGTATCTTTTCGTTATGATTCCATCCTTACATGTTCGTAGCTCCGACCTCGAGTATTGGTATGTTTTGCCCAGCCTCTCAAATGACCACTTAAGCCACTGACGGTTCTACTTGCAGGTACGACTCCTCCTTTGGATCTCCAGTTGCTCGTGTGTTGGGTTATGGTTGGGTGCAGGAACTGATTGCACGACTTACCCACACAAAGATTACTGACCATACCCCAGCAACAAACGCTACACTAGACGATAATCCCATAACCTTCCCGCTCCACAACAGTCTTTACGTTGATGCAACACACGAAGTTGTCGTCCTTAATAGTATGCTTTTTTTTTTTCGCTCTCTCCTTCTCCAGCTCATTTGAATACAGTTCTCACAGCGCTCAATCTGACCAGCTTTGCTGCGTCGGGACCACTTCCCTATACCCACGTCCCTCCAAATCGTGCATTTGAAACTTCCAAGCTCGCTCCATTTGCCACCAATGTCCAGTTTCAGTGTAAGGCGTCTCTGCGTTTCTACAATCTATCCTCACATAGTTCGAATGCAGTGCTAGAATGTACATCTGTACCTGGTCCTCAAATTCGTATCATTGTCAATGACGGCGTGGCTCCGCTGACTGGTATAGAGGGATGCCCTAAGCAACACGATGGAATGTGTCCGGTTGATGTGTTTGTCAAGGCACAGAAGAAGCGTTGAAGGAGACGGATTGGGACTGGGGATGCAATGGTAACTGGACAGTTCCTGAGGGTCCGGAGTGGACTACGACGGATGGGTCGCCTCCGCCGAAGCCCTGAAGGTCATAAAATTTCCGAGTAGGCCCTTGTATCGTTTTTATGTAATCCGATTTCGTGAGTATCTTCCTTCCACTAGGGTGTCAAGAGGTTTCACGGAGCTGGGTCAATACTCTGTTGAGCCAGCGGTCGCCTTCTGTTGTCCCGTCCATAAGAAGCGCAAAAAACCAAAGATGGGTCTCGAACCCACAACCTCCGCCTACCGACGCGTACGTAGGAGAGCGATGCTCTACCATTGAGCCACTTTGGCTGTTGCGAATAGTCTCTAGATGTCGATGAAGATGCAGATATTGCTATGGGGAGGTATGAGATATGATCATCGGATTTCGGATCGGAGCCAGTCATGAGGTTTTGCGAAGTGTCCCTACCCATACGCATTCCGTATGCTGTACCATTGAGATAGATTTGACGGTAATTTTATCTGGATACCTTGAGAAAAGGTAGTTGTTGTAATTTGTGGCAGGTAGTAGGAAGGGCACGAGATAAGATGTTGTCGGATTTCGGGAGTAGGACTCAATTTAAAGTGGGTGACTGTCACTGACTGAAAGCCGTAAACATGTTCGAACTCTGCGACGAGTGTCCTTATCCCTTGGTCGAGCAGGAGAAACGTCTCAAAGCTGCGCGTGCGCTTTCCCAAGCGAACATTGACTGTGTAGTTTGGGGTGAAGACGCATTGGCTTTTGTCCACTGGGTTCCTACGCACCTCTTCTTCCTACATCTTGTCGTCGCTGACCACAACGTCTCTCGTGCCGCACAAAAAGTCTTCGAAACATTGCCTTGTGAAGTATTTACGGGACATCATAAAGAACTGGACGAGTTCTGGGTGGATGACCTCGATGAACCCAGGATATAATACCCCAACGCAGCAACTTTGCGGCCCACAGAGTTAATCCAAAGCATCGAACCCGAGATAATCCTCATTCATCCCGAGTCCGACTGGAATTTCAACGTGGCGGATCGCAGTCTCTCGGTCCCTCTGTCGCCGTTCCCCGAGAATATTCGTTTCCCAAATCGTACTGCCTTCATCAATTCTTTGATTGAATGTACATTGGACCCCCCTTCTGGCCGGAGCTTCGTTAAAGCGCTGGAAAAAAATGACCACATGGCTTGCTTATATCAATGATTACACTCTGCGGACGAACACTGAACCCATGGAGGTGAAACTGAGCCTCAAGCCCGAAAACCAGCCATTCTATGAGTTCGGGCTGGCGGGGACAAGAACTAAAAAGACGATTGATCTTGCAATGGAACGTAAAAGGATACTGGAAGGATTAGGGTCTGTTCTCCTTTGTACATCTAGTTTTCAAACTGACGGTTTACTAGAAAATACGAGCAAGCACGCCGTCCACTTCCCTTTGTTAAACCTCTTGCACCACGGTATCCCACTTCCGTCTATTATGTAACAAACAACTGTCCTTCCTTTTTTTTATAAACAAAATTGTTGCGCAGCTTTCAGACGTTTCTCCTGCTGCCCCAAAGGATCTCTCGCAGTATTCGAACATGTTTGCGTGCTAAATGACCACAGGCAATACTCAGTGAGTCCCTGAGAGTCATCTGTAGTGTAAAAACCTACCCTGGCTTTATATTTCGACTTGAAAAGTGTATCATTGCAAGGAGTGGAGGCCCTAGTTCGACGCGGGAATCGCAAGCTATGGGTCTTCTTTTTGACAATGCAAACGGACAGGCAAATACTAGGATAAGAAAGGCGATAGGAATACGATGCAAATGGACGTATACAGAGCAAAGGTAAGGCGGGAGATCCGTCGCACATGAGATAAGATGGTAAGATCTTTAGATCTCGGAATGAATAACAATTTAAAGTTTAGCGCCCTGGCGCTTATGCATCATTGTCTTATTTCGGAGCCCCATATCGATATCAGTTCAAGTTACTCAACGTGAAATCAGAAATGACAGAGCCTGCGGCGGAGGGTTATCGACATGAGGGCTACTGATGTCCCACATCTATAACGAACTTTGCACCTTCGCACGCCGGCACCCGCGCTACTTAGAAATATGCTTACTATCATCTTCCTCGTCTTGACCTTCGTTTCTGGTTGTTCTATCTTTAAGCCAAGATAAAGTAGCGTGCAATCCGCCCGTTACATCCGAGTCTTCCTCTATATCTTGATCACGTCTCGTCAACCGCGGCGCGGGCTTGAAGTCCATGCACTTTTTTAATGCTTCCTCTAGAACGAACTGAACGTTGAACAGCTGTCGTCTACAGGTTGTCAACTCGGCTCCATCGTAGCTCGGTAGTGCAGCGGTTGCACACGCATTCCATATTCAGCATTCGTTATCATCACGGGCCCGGGTGGAGATGATGATGAATGCCGAGTTGCGAAAGCCTCGTTCGACTCGGGGACTGGGCACTCATTAGTGTAAGTTGAAGTCCATGCACTTTTTTCGATGCTTCCTCTAGAACTCAACGTTCAACAGCTGTCGTCCGACGTCTACAGGTTGTCAACTCGGCTCCATCGTAGCTCGGTAGTGCAGCGGTTGCACACGCATTCCAGATTCAGCATTCGTTGATATCATCACGGTGTAAATGATAATGAATGCCGAGTTGCGAAAGCCTCGTTCGACTCGGGGACTGGGCACTTCTTGATATATGCTGTCGACCACTTTTTTGCCAGGACTGATTTTTCCTTCCATCCAGTGAAACATCTATAGACTGATATAGGTTGCAGGGGTGGAAGATAGTCAAGGTCGTTATGTGTGCTATCTTAGTAGTAGCGAGGTGGTTGTCAAGCGCTGGCTTGGTAGTCCTAGAACGAACCAAAATCGTCGACGTCGAAGCTTCGTTCGATACGCAAAAAGTCTCGTTTTTCTTTACAAATTCTTATATTCATGTTAGAAAACAAGTCCTTACAGGCAAAAAGGCAGTGTAACCTAAAAAAACTCCAACGCTCAACGTCCTTGTCAGAGTGACACACGCGGATTGTTGCGATACATACGATGGATACATCATAGTATCATGACGGATGAGAAGTTGCTTAGTGGATCCGAATGTTTGATGTGATAATGAATGATACATGATGTACAAAGATCATAGAACTGCAGCTGCGTCAACGCCAACCCCTACTGCAACGTAAAAGATTCTTGACTCATTCGCCTTCTCCCCCACCGGCAGCGACACAACATCTCAAGGCCCCACCCGCTCAAGATCGCTCCCTCTCTCAACCTTGACCCCCTCCTCCTCGTCCTCGCGCGACATCCTCCCCACACTCGTGATCCCAAACGCCGCCGCCATCAAGCTCTGGTGAGCGGGCACCGTCCCGACGGGTGAGTTGGGCGGCGTGCGTGCGTCGTCGATGTCCGCATCCGCGTCCGCGTCCACGGTGGGTGTAGGCGGCGGGCGAAACTCGGGTGAGAGGGCGAGGCCCTTGGCCGCGGACGAGCTGAGGATGGCGTCGTATTTGATGTTGACTACAGGGTTGGAGGACATGGAGGCTGGCTGGGGGGAGCGCTGGGCGCGAGGCTGGATGTGTGGAGAGCTCGAGGGGAGTTCTGAGGTTTCGTTGGGAGGTGGGAAGGAGGGATAGTGCTCTGCGCTCGAAACGACGTCTGTGATGCTTCCTGGCCTGGATACTGGCATATCTGTGTGCGCTGGATCCGTTTAGATGGGTTATATAGGTGTTGATGGCCACGGGCGTTATATCTGTCCAGTCACTGGCTGTGCAGAGCCTGACTGATATGTCAATAATAACAATAGATCACCTCCATGGCCATAGAACAAACATATTACATGCCAGAACAAGACATATGACGGGTGCTATTGTCTTCCATTGTTGTAATCAGGACCCATGCATGGGTTTGTGGGGGACAGAATACTGGTAGTCGTCGTAGTTGAAAAGAACTCGAGTTTGTCCTTGTTTTTCTCACCTCATCGTCATCTCCTCTTTTCTTCCACACGGTCACCCACTCCTCCACAGGCACCGCTCACCGCGTCTACGCCACGATATGGGCCGAAGGAAAATCGAAATCCAACCAATCACGGTGAGCTGCTCATCTGCTTATTCGCTACCTTCGTGCGGGGGCTGGGCGTGTGGGAACATCACGTACCGACCGCGCTTGTATCCTCTGTGCAAGTTTTCGTGGTCCCGGGCTTACACCTTCTCTTCAGAACGAGCGCAATCGCTCCGTGACCTTTTTAAAGGTAATTAAGCATGCCCCTTGAAGCAAGGCTATTTTTGACCCCGGCTTGGCATCCCATCTCGTTTTATAATTATACATAAATTTCAGCGCAAGAACGGACTGTTCAAAAAGGCCCATGAGCTTGGCGTCCTCTGCTCCGTCGACGTAGCCGTCATCATTTTTGGTATGTATGCCTTTTCTCCCCTGGGGCCGCGAGGTCCCATCTTGCCAAGCTCGCTCAGCCGTTAACGCATTCAACGACGTGGTTCTATTTTTATCTAGACGAGAGGCACGGTCATGACCCAAAGTTGTATCAGTACTCTTCAGGCGATGTGCGTGAGATTGTCCAGCGCCATTTGCGTGTACGTTTTTTTCGCGTTTTGTGACGAGGAAAGAGCCCCTATTGATATCGTTTGTTTGGGACAGCATAATGGGGACCGTGACACGCGTGGCCCAGGCGATTTTTCCGGAGAGGGAGGAGGGATTAGGAACGATTCGGCTGCAGGCGAAGGAGATGACGATGATGAAGAGGCTGAGATCAATGAGCCTGCGCCGCCGCCGAAGAGGACGACGTCGAAAGGAAAGAAAGGCGACGACGACGAGTTCAAGCCCTCGTCTGGTACGAGAGCGATTACAACAGACGTGCGCAGACTTTCTTTTTCATGTACTAACTGCACCACTCACAGTACAATCTATGTTTCTGCAGTCCGAGCCGAAGCAGAGGGCTTCGATGTCGAATGAACGGTCCGCTTCGAACCCAAGGGCCAACAACATCCCAGCATCACTCCCATTCGCTGCCCCCCCGCCGCAGTTCGACCACCCCATATCGAGCGACCGTCTCCACCCCGCCCAGCACCAGCGCCCGTACCAAGACCACGACCAGCCCGTGAGCAAGAAAGCACGGCTCGACTACTCGCTCGACCTCGGCATGCCTCGAGACCACGCGCACGGGCACCCAATCCCGCCCGACAACCCCCTCCACCGCACACACGCGCACGCACACGAGGCGCTGTACATGTACCCCGCCTTCCGCCGGCCCTCTTCAGAGTCAGGCCACCACGGCCCCCCCGCGCACCCCGCGGCGGCGTACCCCTACGGCCCCGGCCCCGGCCCAGGGGCCATCTCGTACCCCTCCTCCCCGCCCCCGCATTCGCAGTACGCCTTCCACCCCTCCACGCACAACGATTTAGCGCTGGGGCCGACCCAGATATCGTCGTGGGCGCGCACGCATGGGCATGGCCACGGGCATGGGCATGGCGTCCCAGACCCGGGGAAAACGAATGGCAACGGTGGGGCGCTCCCGCCCACGTTCTTCGGCACCTCTGCCTCGTCCCCGTTCGAGCTCCCGTCGTTCGTCGGTCGGGGCGTAGGCGTTGACGACGCGCGTGGCGAGCCTGGCGGGCCCGGGCCGTCGTTCGCGAATGCGTTCTTGGAGGCGGATCTGCAGCACCAGCATCGCGCGGGACCGGGGCGCGGGGGCGGGGGCACAGGGATGGGGACGCCGACGGCGACGGCGACGACGAGCTCGTCTTTCGGGATCGACTGGCCGACGCATAGGCCCTCGCTCCCGCCGCCCGTGCCGCCCGTGCCGCCTGTGACGCCGCTGTCGCTGCAGGCTTCTACCTCCGGCTCGGGCTCCGCGGGGAGGGCAAGCGCGGGTGCTACGCCTCCCTCTGCTGGTGCTGGCGCTGGATCGAAATCTGGATCTGGGCGTACGGGTGCGCTTGCGGGGGGCAGCGCGACGCCGACGTCTGCGACTGCGCCCTCCGCCGCGCATAATGGGCTTAATGGAAATGGGAGGAATACGCCCAATGGGAGCGCCAGTGCGAGTGCGATTGAACAGGGACCTGCGAGCGCGGGTGCGGGTGCGGCGCACGATGACGCTGAGGGCGCCGGTCCGGGGTGGCTTGAGCTCTTGTCCGAGGTCGCGCCGCAGAACAGTGCGGGTGCGGGTGCGAGTGGGAATTCAAGTGCTGCGACGCCGATAGCTACGGTTACGCCGCCCCCGCGCGTGGGGTCCGCTGCGTCTGTGGCTGGTTCAGGTGGTTGAGAACCATCTGCCAGTGGGTATGGTCTTTGGGATGCGTGGACTTGACCTTGACTTGACTTTGACTTTGACTTGGATGCGACGTAAGTAAGACGATTGTGACCTTGAAATACCAACCTTTGAATTCTCTTTGCTTTTCCCCCTTTCTTATGTTCCACCTCTTTTCCCTTTCCTTCGTTCTTATTACCGGATATCAGAACGCATCCACTTATTAAGAGTTTCTCACTCATATAAATGATACACTTGTAAGTTACCGATAACTATTCTCGATGATATTATGATAGTAATTAGAAATCGAACTGAATTTTGTACCTAGCTACGTGTGAACATTATAGGTCTTGATGACTTGAGCACTCTGTCTGTCCGAGAGTGTTCTCAGTTCTGACAATATCTTGCATTCGCAAGTGAACGTACATTTCTAAAGACTTATCTACAAGTACAGACCTTTGTAACCCGAAAGGTAGATGGCGTAGAGAACGGAAGGGTAGTAATGCGCGTGGCTGTTTGAATAGAAATATGCATTGACATTGAAGTGAGGTAGCACGCGTAAAAAAAGAGTCCAGAAACGTGACGAAAGATGTAAAGCATTGCGATAACATACACAGTGAGCGGCACGACGAAACGTAGGTGGTATCAATTTTTGAAAGGCGGGATGTACCCGCTATAGTCGTAGCCATACGCAGGCGGCGGCAGGGGGAGGTCAAGCACAGAGTCATAACGATGATCGTAGTCGGAACGGAGATTTCGGAGCGATTTCGAGTCGCCACCACCCTTGGATTTCACAGGTGACGAGAGGGACGCCGTTGAGGATAAGGGCGACGGTAGGATATCGATCTCTGAGACCCCATATGGTGAGAAGGGATCATGCGGGTTGGAAAATAGCCATGCGCCGTCTGGTCTTCGGATGGCGATGCGCATGTCGCTACCAGGTGTGTGTCCTGTAACAGATAGTGTTATTTTAGATTAGCGTATGTATATACAAAGATAATCAACGGACTGAAGCGAGGGGTTTCGCCGCCGAACGAGCCGAAGGGCGTGATTTGTGCTGCGGGGTGGTGTTGAGACAGACTTTTCCCAGTGAGTGGGGACGTAAGGTCGTTCAAAGGCTTGCGTTTCATCCTATACGTTGCGTATAGGACGACCACTACAAGTATCGCCCCGATTATCCCTAAGATTGCTCCGACGATGGTGAGTGGGTCGCTGGCTGACGATGAAGCGTGCGATGACGTCGTGGCCGCAGTAGCGGAAGCTGTGGAAGTGGAGGCATGCTGGCTTGACATATCTACAGAACATGTACCGTATATGAGCTCGCTACCAAAAATTCTCAAATAAAATGCTCACAAATTATCGGAGAACTAGGATCAAGCAAGGAACAAGGTCTCGAGCCAAGAAAAGTTGTCTGAGTGAATGGAATCCGCGAAAAGAGTGGCGTTGAAGGAAAGGAGTGGTCGGAATGAGCGTGAGACGGAGACGTGAAGGTTTAAACCAAGAACCACTGACAAGTGTGATGTGAAAGGCTCTAGATGCTTAACGTTGGCAGGCTGCACGACCTACACCTAATTTGGAGAAAGATTGATGAGAACTGCCATCATCTTGGGAAAGAAAATGATGTAACCAAGGAGAAATAAAGACGTTGACACAGACGTAGTGCTTTTCAAGGATAGTAGGATGCCAGCAAGGCGAAAAGTCACACAAGGACAGGAGGCGCGTTAGCCGCCTTCAGTTCCCGACGCCAACAAACGCCAGCCCAACGTCGTCGTTTGCCGAACAGGGCGAACTTCAAGCCGATCAACTCATCCCGTGCTGGGAATTTCAATTATCACGGAACGGGTACCAGTTCGGCCCGCAGCGCTTCATGAGCGCTTAACTGTTGACTACTTCCTCACGGGTCGTTATGAGGGTCTTAAGAGCGCTGAGGCCAACCCAGCACATGGGCTTACGTGGTTCTCATTTCCACGGCATTCTATCGCGGTATTCTCGCCTCATGTCGACTGCAATTACTCCAAACCCCCTTCCTGCTTCGTTTCTCCGCGGTGGGACGTCAAAAGGGATCTTTCTCAACAAATCGAATCTCCCTGCGGATCGCTCACAATGGGACAGGATTTTCTTAGGGATTATGGGGTCTCCGGATCTGGAGTATGGTCGCCAATTGAATGGGATGGGAGGAGGCGTTTCCAGTCTTTCAAAAATTTGCGTCGTTGGAGCTCCTACGCAGTCACAGAAGGAGCAAGGAATTGATGTGGAGTATACCTTTGTGCAGGTCGGCATCCGTGATTCTACCATCGACTACTCCGGAAACTGCGGCAACCTATCGAGTATGATTGGTGTATACGCTGTCGACCAGGGCATCTGCTCACCACGTTTGTCCGGCGTGCAAGGGACCGTCCGCTCCTTCAACACTAATACCCAAAAGATCATTGACACTACCTTTCCTATTTCTTCGTCGGAGTCACATATTGCAGTACTTGAAAACCCGGAAACTACCATCGCAGGCGTCCCAGGCAAAGCGTCAACAATCGTTCTGGAATTTGTCAACCCGGGTGGAGCTCGAACAGGGAAGCTCCTTCCCACCGGTTCACCAGTAGATCGTCTTTCAATCTCAGCCTCTTCCGGTGGAGGTAATGAAACCATCGTTAGATGTTCATGTGTGGACGCAACAAACCCGACCGTCTTCGTCAGCTACTCTGACTTAGCCAAGTTCCTTCCCATCGCGGAATACATCAGAGGAGAAGCTCCGTCTGTTGGAAATACTATGGAGGAGATCAGACAAGCCGCAGCGACGAAGATGGGACTTGATCCCTCTGCACAGGCTCAACCGAAGATTGCGATTTTGCGTTCTCCAGAGACGGAAGACGATCGAACACAGGAAGTCGACATCTTGATACACGCACTTTCTATGGGGGTACTGCACAAGGCTGTGCCTATGACTGTGGGTCTATGCGCCGGCGTTGCATCGAATATAGAGGGTACTATTGCATGGGAGATCTCGCAGCAAAGGAGATCGAGTCAAGCAGGCATGGTGAGACTACGGCATCCTGGTGGTCTTGTGGACGTTGGAGCCGAGTTTACGGAGGGTGGAGAAATAAAAAGCGCAAAGGTTGTCCGTACAGGAAGACGCTTGATGGAAGGAGCTGTATGGTGGTAAAGGAACGATGAGGGATGACTTTTGTGAATGGTAACTTGGTTTTCCTTCTTATCTTTCTCTACTTGCTGAACACGTCCTCTACCCCAGCCTAGAGAGTGTGATCTGTGGATAAGTTTCGCAATTTATCTACGCCCATGTGGAACTCGCTATATCTTGGGCAACTTACCGCTTTGGCACGCAATGCACGGTGTTTTGCCCATATTATGGAATCAATGATATCTATCTTGATTAGAACACTAAGCGAGTGTAATCGATTTGCGGAGCGTTGGTCGAAAGAACCTTCCTTGGGATATGTACCAATCGTCGGATTCCGCACATTCTACTTATCTCTTTAGAAGGCGAGTTCCATGAGCTTTACAACACCTTTCCAGAGGAGAATACTCGGGGATGATACGTATCCAAGGTACAAGAACGCCCGTTCCATGATTCTCCGTGATGTGAGCTAACGATTTCCTTCCGTGTCCTCTTTGTAAAGACACCATAATTTGGCTTCAAGACATCCCGAGAGGTTGTCATCCCTTTAGGCATATGCCGATCTGCCCCGGCGAATGTTCGGTGGCAAGGAAGTTCACAAATATATGACTTTCAAGTTCACGCCACCCTAATGTCGCAGCATAAAGCGGCCTTCTGCATAATTCCCGTGCTATAGAAACTCGAGAGCCCATGCTGCAGACGACGGGCTATACAAATCAAACGACGAGAAACCTGGCTCGGGGAAATTTCGGGGGTTAAGCCGATCACTTAAATAATCAAAAGAGTTCCAAATCACAAGGCCCACAACGATGGTCCATCTTATCTTCACAGCGTCCTATACCAACGAGGTAACTACTCTCGCATTCGATCCTGAAGCCGCGAGCTTGTCAGTCAAATCGGCGGTTTTAGTCGGGCACCATCCTTCATGGTTGACGTATCATCCGGACGATCATTCACTCATTTTCACTGGCCTCGAACAATCCGATGGCAAAGCAATCGCATTGAGATTTGACGAAGATGGGAAGGGAAATGTTGTTGGAGAAGCTCCCAGTGGAGGTGCTGATCCATGTACGCTTCTCGCTACGAAGAATGTTTTATACATTGGCAATGTACGTCGTTATCATTATCGTGAAAAATTGATTGAAATACTAACACGTCCATTCTATCAGTACTCCGGGGGAACTGTGTCTACGCTTTCCATTTCATCTGAGGCCCCTTATTTTCTGGCATCCCATACCTCTATTCAAATGAGTGGTACGGGACCTGATAAATCCAGACAAGAGGGATCGCACCCACACCAAGTGGTAATCAATGAAGAACACGGCGAACTTCTCGTTCCTGATCTAGGGGCAGACTTGGTTAGACGGTTCAAGCTGGGAACTGATGGTTCCCTTGAGCAACGAGACAATATCACGTTCGCACCCGGCGGAGGTCCGCGCCACATCGCCTTTTATGGTATACCGTTCCCCATTGACGCGTCTCTTCTTGACTGACGGGGGGAAATAACAGATGGGTACCTTTATACGCTGCTTGAACTCAGCAGTGAGCTCGCGAAGCATAAATTCCCTCTATATCCCGAGCCGCCGACCTTCGTTAAATCCCTCCCTTCCATGTCTAATCCCCCTCCTCGGCCGAACGACATGCTAGCGGCAGAAGTTTTGATTCCGGCACCCAATTCCACATACCCCACGCCTTACCTCTATCTATCCAATCGCAACGACCCCTCGTCTGAAGGTGATATCATCTCAATCTTTGCCATTGCCGGCCCGGATCAGCTCGAGCTTGTTACGGAGGTTAGGTCGGGTTTGAAGCATCTCCGTGGAATGGTATTTGGTGGCCCGGACGATAAGTGGCTCGTCGCGGGAGGCGCCAATGGCGGTGGTGTGAAGATTTTCGAGCGCATTGACGGTGGGAAGAATCTCAAGGTTGTCGCCGAGAATCCTAACGTTGAAGCTCCCACTGGATTCCTCTGGAAGTAAATTCGTTCAGCATATATGTTCAACCGTTGTCAAGTAAAGACCAAAGAATGTACAATTTCAGGCAAATCTCAATATCAATTGGAGAATCGTCGAATCCTCTGTGTTAGTCACCAGTGACCAGTGACCAGTGACCTGGACGACTGGCGTTATCTATGAAACCACATGCTTACTTTTAGGACCGTGGCAGAAGGCGGCGGGTACTGGACACCATCATAGTATCCAGTCTGTCGACTCTGTTTTATAAGTATCGCTTGATCAATATCTGCCAGTAGATGTCATGTCAACCCAAAGGAACCCATCCACACCGACGTTTATTTCGTTCCAGCGGGATGTATGGATTCTTTGTAAGCGGTGCGGGTGTACGGTATCGCAGATTCGCTCCGTGGGACGGGAGTGAAATTGTCCATGCAGGAAGTGGCATCGGTTTGCAAGTCCGAATCGCCTTAAATCACCACCGTAGTAACCAAAGTGTTCCGGATCTTAGCTACGAGTGCTTGAGCTCCAGAGCTTTCAGCATGGAGTACTTCTCAGTCAGGCTGTCCGTTAATCGGCAATGATGTAGTGATACACTTACTTACAAAATTACATCCAATTATGAGGCTTGGTCGGGACTATCGCCCGACACATTATTCAATATGTGCTTCCACTTGCCTGCCTATACAGTGAAATAAAGATCGATACCATAGATGGTTAGAAAGGATGAAAATAGGTGGCAGAAAGTGTAGCGGTCTGAGCGGCGTTGAGGCTTTACGCAATGTGGCTGCGTTTACAGACTCCGCTTGCCAGTGAGATTGAAAACCTTTTGATGCAGCTTCTTCATACTCTGTTTCCTTCTGCACCCCATGCTGACATTTTTTTTCTACTCAATATTCGTTACTGAGTGCTTTTGGCATCAAACAGGATGGATGAGTGTGTAGGCCGATAAAAACCGATATATGCAGTCATTTTTTCGGCCGATGGGTCGAACGGAACGATCAATTCACCTCATAACACCGAGACAGCTTGAAGAGGTATGTAAAGATTTGATATTTAACACCCTAGGTCAAAGCTAAAGGGTTGCATCAGAATACCCCGACGAACCCTCTGTAACACTTATATATCATGGCGTCTTCATTGCTTTCGACGCGTACTATCCCATCGTGTGTCTCACGTTCAGGAAGGTTGTTTAAGCCTCGCGTAGCGTACGTACATGGGCGTCAATGCATCACTGTATACTAACACTTCTGCAGAACATTTGCCACTGTCACCGATGACGTGAAGCACCTACCCTTGGCGGGAATTCGTGTGCTTGAGATGGGCCAATTGATTGCTGGGCCTTTCGCAGGCCAGCTCTTAGGGTACGACCCACAATCAGTGTTTGGTATCGCAGCAGGACTAAACCCATACCATTAGACAATTTGGTGCGGAGGTCATCAAGGTCGAGCCTCCTAGGACTGGCGACCCTTTGCGTGTTTGGCGCGAACTTGACGTCGATGGAACGAGCCCATGGTTCAGAAGTATAGGGCGTAACAAGAAAAGTGTTGCAATAGATATGAGGAAACAAGAGGGACGAGAGTGAGTTGCCATTATAAGTCTTTCTATTCTATTGACCATGGCGATTCTTTATAGTCTTGTAAAGCAACTCGCCATCAAGAGCGACGTCGTCATCGAAAACTTCAAACCAGGAAGTAAGCGCCGACGACCAAATCTTGCACAAACATCTCACGAATGTCCCTTCTTAGCTCTTGAAAGATGGGGGCTCGGACCCGCAGATTTACGCCTACATAATCCCTCACTTATTTTCACTCGTGTGAGTGGCTATGGTCAAACCGGTCCGTGGGCTCCACGACCTGGATACGCTTCCGTGTGCGAAGCAGAATCTGGGTTTCGATATATAAATGGCTTTCCCGATGCCGACACACAGGGGTTGGCTGGCCCACCCGTGAGACCGAACATAAGTTTGGGAGATTCTATAGCTGGATTACATGCTGCGTTCGGCACAGTAAGTTTGACTACCTAAAGTTGACCTTGTGCTCATACTTTTTAGGTCCTAGCGTTATTGGGTCGACAACGACAGGCCTCCCCGAATGGCACAACCGTAGACGTCAGTATTGTTGAAAGGTGTGTCTTACTCTCTCCAAGCGAGCTTCCAGTTTACAAGGCATTCCAGTATGCTTAATCTCATGGAGGGCATTATACCCGAATATGATCGCAAGGGAAAGGTAAGATGACCTGCTGAAGCTTTTGACTAGTTCTTAAACATTTCTTTAGACTCGCGGTCCCTCAGGCTCCTCAGTAACAGGCATTGTCCCAACAAACGCTTACCCTTGCCTTCCTGACCCCTCTGCCCCTTCAATCCCAACATATGTCGTCATCGGCGCCAATGGCGACTCCATCTACAACAGGCTGATGGAGGCCGTCAATCGCACAGACCTTACAGGACCAGCCTACGCGCAGAACCATCACCGAGTCACACACCAGGCCGAGATCGAGGAGGCCATAGCGTCCTGGACACGGCAACACACTGTCGAGGACGTTATTCAGGCCATGAACCGGGTCGGAGTGCCAGTTGGGCGCGTGGTCACTGTTAAGGAAGTTGTTGAGGGCGAGCAAGTTAAGGCTAGGGGTGCGGTGCAGGATGTTTGGGTTGGGGGAGAGGAGAATGGATGGAAGGTGAAGATGCAGGGGACGTTCCCTGTCATTGACGGAGTTGACCCGCAACCGAAATGGGCTGGCCCTGACCTTGGGTTCCATACGAATGAGGTCCTCATGGGCGATTTAGGACTCTCGCTAGATGCTGTTTCGGAGCTGAGATCCGGGGGAGTAATTGCATAGTGAGTCGTTGGTGACTTATAATCCATTAGATACCTTTAAGATACTTTTTAAGTTGTTGTGTTACTGTATTCTAGAATTTATCAAATTTTGAACATATGAACGCTTTGTTTAGTATGTTGTATGGGTAGTAGCAGTAATAGTATTACCAGCATTGCTAGTAATTTGGACGACGGGAAATAGAATGTACAGAAACAGGATGGTGCGTCATGGTCATGTTCGACGAGACATTGGTAGAAGCCCTTGTTGTTTATCTCAATTCCGTCGTTCAATGCTTGTTTCGGAGGCGAAAAGAAGAGAAACAGAAGTTCTATTCAGTAGATTAGAACTAAGTAGCAATCGCGCGGCGCGCGTTGGTATGGTATCTCATAGCAACGTCCATTTATATGGTTCGGTTCCGCGTAGTGTTGCCGCGAGGCGAGGCAAGGCAGACTCAAGCCAGTGACCCTGACGGCTCTCAAGGCGACTCAAGCCAGATATGTTGCGATTTCCTAAAATAGCCAATTTGGTGATGCAGCAAGTTTAACTTGAAGACAACTGACATTACTGTGTATAATAAGATAATGTAGAAGAGCCGTAAAAGTTAAATTATGCACGAGATGTCTCTATTATTGCCTCCAACTCCTGAATTTGACCCGTTGCCAGAAAGCGAGTCAGTACTCAAG
>JABAJV010000119.1:0-30846 GCA_018854895.1 Tricholoma furcatifolium
TAAGTACTCTTGTTGCAAAACCGGCTACCTAGAACATGATAGCTAGCTTTATATACTGAATACCCTGGGAGTTGTGGCGCAGGAATGATGGGAAGGAAATGATAAGGAGTGTGATAAGATGAGATAAAGATTGTGTGACACGTAGTCGCTACACCGAGTCACGTCGTGGCCATAAATTGACGTAGAGTGGACTCGCAATCCTTGTCAATTGAACAGGCAACATATATTGGCAAACGCTGCTTGAACGAATTTTTATTCGTTATCGTGGCTCTAGGAAACTGATTTAAGATTCAGTGTATTTTCGCCGAAAGCCCAAGTTACAAGACTTGGTCGGATGCATTGGGAGATTGATTATCATCTCATTATAAAGTCTGTTGAATTTTGGGAGACTACGGATGCAGGCCGACCTTCGCTCTTCGTTGTCTGTGCATGTGTACATCCATGCAATCGATAAAGACACCACCTCTGCGAGAACGACGTTGACGTTGATGCGAAGTCGAAGCACAACTGGAGTACGTCAGAATCAAATTCTCCAAAAATCTTCAGCAACCGTGATGGTACTTACTACCAGCTGACCACCGAATTTCAACCAGCCACCATAACGTCCGTATCGATTAGTGGTCAAATCATCTCGTTGTGGTACATGCCTTGTGCAAGCTCCGAGAAGCCGCAGGCTCGAATCCTGCTACGGACATGACTTCGGCGGCCTTTTTCTTTCTTGGATTACTCTACCAAACCCGATTCGACATTCAATGCAGGTTCGCAGAATACCCAAGTTGCAAGTCCTCCCAGTGATCAGATGCCAATGGTCGAGGTCGGTCCAATCATCTAATTTGCCTGCCGTGAAAGCTTTGAAGGCTGCAGCTCTTGCCACCTAGACTCGTAACCAGCCGGAGTAATGAGCAAGCGTCGATTACTACACTTAGGCAGGATCTTAGCGCATGCTGTAAATGCATGTTGGAGACAATAAGGGGTGAAACAATATAATCGAGGTGAAATAAGGTATATTTTACACTTGTAACTGGAGGATTTGAGCATATGCAGCTGAATAATTGGATAAATTCTATGAATAATGCAGCAAAGAAATAAGGCTATGCGATAGCTTCCTTCAACTCTCCGGACTCTGCCATCTCTTGAACAATGTCTAAACCGCCAACTAATTCACCTTTGACGATGAGTTGTGGGAAAGTTGGCCAGTCGTTTAATTTCTTAAGCCCTATATTAACGCAGGACTTTCAGTCGAATTCCCCCATAAAAGTGTGTAATCACATACCTTGGCGCACAGCCTCATCTGTCAATATGTCGAAGCTCGTGAACTCAACATTATGATCCTTGAGTAGCGCCGAAATCTTGCGCGAAAATCCGCATCGCGGTGCGTCGGGGCTACCTTTCATAAACAGGACCACCTTGCTCTGGTTCATTAGACCATGCATTCGCTTTTCGAGTTCTTCTTCAGTTTCATATGTTTCGTTCGTTCCGGGTATAGTGCTCGACGGCCGTGAGGGTTCTTGGTTCGTCTCGGATTGCGGCTTAGGGACTGTGGGACCAGCATTGTGCTTGGCAATAGCCTCAGTCAGGGATTTTGCATCGGCTCCTGAAATGCGGTCAAGGAGGGTATGGCCCTGCAGACGTTTATTAATGGCTGAATGAAATTTGATGAGGAAAAGACATACTCGCAAAACTACGAAGAATGGCACAGCTTCTACGTCGAATGACTCTGCGATCTCAGATTGTGATTCGGCCTCAATCTGATAAAGGTGATGTAAATAAAGAAACTGTTTGCATTATTCGTCGCAATTCTGACGCACGTTAAGGAATAGCAGATTCGGGTACTTCTTTGCAAGTTCAGCCACCACCTCGTTCATCTGTGCACACGGTGCAGCCCATGGCGCCCAGAAGTTGAGCAACGACACTCGATTGAGGTCTTGTGATAAGAGTTCCTGGAAATGAGGTGTAGATTCGACTTGGTAAAGATTAGAGGAGGACATGATGGCAGAAGATGAGTAAGAAATTTATGAATTAAAATAAACATATCGGATAAGATGCGATGGCGTAATTCGGATCTACCCGAACCATTCTGCCCTCTCTCTTCTTCAAGTAGGTGCGCTCAACCTGTTGAAAGCTATAGCCGTGTACTTCTAATCATCTAAATGCGTTGACAGTCAGTCCGTCTGGGCTTATGGTTTCATCTTTTCGTTTTACCAAATATAAATCTGCGCTCTCCTAACTATCAGGGGGCGTTGGTGATTTCTAAAATTCTAACAAGCCGACTTCGTAGGAGACAGCGAGTGCTCATCTACCACAATAAGTACAGTTCCAGCTGCCAGATCACAACCCGACCAACTTGTCATGACTTTTATTCGATGAACACTCCCTCGCTCAATGTAGCATATTTTGCGCTCGCTGGCGAGGAGGAGCTAGTACAGATATAGATTTGTCAAAGTGAGCTTGCGTGGACGGCTATTCCATCTATTTACACCATTATTCAGAACATCTCATCCGCCAGAGCAATTCAAATACGTGGGCCACCGAAAGTCCTCCGAGCAGCATGTGATTTACAATATACGGAAGCTTTTTCGCAAGTTCTTATGGCTTTGACGGCCATGGGCAACGTCACCAATTTTCGTTGCAGAATTTGGCTTTGGCGACGGCAGTGACATCACTGCGCAGGGTTGCTTTCCTGGTCTAGCCGGTGTTTCCATTTTGGAGCTTCTCCAGTCGAATTTCTCCGCCCGGGACGAATTAGTGGCATTTTTTTTGGGAGTTTAAACACCGTCGATTGGTGGTAGAAGACGTCGAGTGCGCAAACCACGCTCCAATGATTCATACCAGGATCATACGGACTAGCGCTCCATTGTCCTTTTGATTATTCGCTGAAAAAGCGATTGCGCTGGAAATACGCACTAGAAGGTCTAGTAGGTTCCGAGCCAGAGCTTGGGATCTGGTGATATTTCTTTTTGGACTCAAACGCCATGAAATTCGGTCTCTTCTGCCAGCATTTGGGAAAGTTCTTCACTGCCTTCAACTAGCTACACAAACGATTGGTGGAGAGCTTTTTTCTGACGTTGATTTCAACCTCACCTGGCAATTCCTAGACACATACCCTGATGCCGTTCTAAGTCATCTTGACTTCAGCAACATAACGTCACTCAAAAAACTCACTCTAGGTTCAACGAAGCGTGCGCTCTCGCTTCTTGCTTTCGTCCAAATATCTGTCAGTGAGCCTTGCACGCTGGCCAACCTCCAGATCGCATTCGCATCCTCTCACCAATTCCACCTCGACAAACCGGTAGGAGGCATTAGTATTAAAAACTTCTGTCATTCACGAAGTTAAATGTTGATGCCTATGCACTAAGATGAACGACCATTTTGAAAATTGTGAAATACATTTATTATGCATGCATGGTCAGGAGTCTCGGAGATACACTCTTTGACTGGCAAGCGCCATGCGCTTTAGGCGAACCAGAGTAAAAGCTCCTCCCGGAGATCTAGCTTGGCAAATGAATTCGGAAGCAACACGTGGCTGTGCCGCCCGTAACGCCTTGTCGCCGAAAAAGTTCTGCCTTCTACTGTCGCTGCAACGTTTTCCCAGCACGCTCTTTTCCTTTCACCACCATCTCTCCACCATCTGCGTCGGAGAGCATCGCCCTTAGACCGTTGCGGCGACAGCAACAGACTAAACAAGGGCGTGTAACTACTCCGAAGATGAAATTTAGGTGTGTTTGGGTCAGATGACAGTCAAGGGTTCAAAGTCTTACTTCCGTTTAGTTCCTCCTTGAAATTCAATGCAGTCGCCGACTGGTGGGATGCATATATTTCGTGAGTTGCTTTGCAGAATATATATGTTTGAATTTCTGATCCATTTGAGGCCAGGTATGATGCCTTAAAAAGGCAGATATATCAGCTTGAGAAAGAACAACATGGAGAAGGACAACCATACCGAGACTTAGAGGCTGGAGAACATGAAAATCTTCTGAGCCAGTCTAGTACCGACTTCGTATTTGAACCCCTGCTGAAGAAAGAATTGGCGAAGATCGTCGAATTTTATGAGACCCGAGAGAAGGAGATTCTGGAGGAGGTTACAAACCTTGAGGCACTCGTTGAGAGGCAGGAACAGGATGGATTTGATGGTGCCGAGCGTTACCGCGACGACTCAGACGGAGATGAGGATGAAGACGACGACGAAAGTTTGTCGCGAAGCCCAGAACGTCGAAGACGGATTTCTACGAGTCGTAGGCGTCTTTGTGAGTTGTGCCATTGTAATATACCACTGTTGAGAATCTTAGTTTGTTTTCAAGCACGCGAGGCGAGCACCTCTACTCGGCCGCATCGTTTAAGCATTTCATCTACGGAAACCGACCACGAACCCACACAGAGGTCTACATTTGCCAAGATTGGCGACACCATTCGAGATAGCTTTGTATCGACTGCCAGTGATAACATCTGGACCTCGAGGTCGGATTACGCATACGACACCCGTTTATTGTTCAAACGCAAAATCACCACTGTCTATGTCTCCGTCTCCAATCTCAAGTCCTACGTGGAGGTCAACTACTCCGGCTTCCGCAAAATTCTCAAGAAGTACGACAAAGTTACCTACTCCGAGGTTTGTTTCGCTTCTGCTTGATTTGGCCACACGCTAAATTTCATCTTCGTATAGCTCAAAGACCGTTACATGCACCAAGCCGTTGATCCAGCATACCCCTTTACGCATAACACGAAGGATAGACTTAACGACACACTCAGACGACTCGTCGAGCTATACGCCAAGTGCGTCACGCAAGGCGACCGGCCTCTCGCTAGAGAACAGTTGAAGCTACATCAACGAGAGAACATTGCATGGGAGCGCGACACCGTCTGGCGCCAGATGATTGCCCAGCAGCGACGAGGCGAAGAGGATGGGGAGCCGGTGGCCATGGGGTCTCTGATGAAACCGCCAGGTCCTGGGCTTTTTTACATCCCAACTCCACTGGGAACCATCCGAGTTACCAAGAAGATGATTTACAAAATCATCGCGGGTATCATCTTCGTGACGCTGCTGAACCTGCAAGTTGTGGATGGGAAGGAGGCTAATCGGTGTTTCGCTATCCTTATATTCTGTACTTTCCTTTGGGCTACTGAGGTAAGTGGAGTGCATTTATATCAAAAGGCTACATGAACTGAGTGGATGACAGGCTGTTGCGTTGTTTGTTACGTCCATGATGGTGCCGTTTCTCCTTGTCGTCTTGCAGGTCATACGGAATGACGCTGGGGAAGTTGTTTCTCGGAAGGCGGCGACACAGTGAGTCAGTTTCCCCACAAGTGGTAAAGATGCTTACCTCGCTCTAGGTGGGTTTTCTCGGTCATGTTTTCTCCGACAATCATGCTGCTCATCGGTGGCTTTACTATCTCTTCTGCTTTGAGCAAGATGAACATCGATCGTGTCATCATCACGAAGGTCTTGAGCCTTGCAGGAACAAAGCCCAGCACGGTCCTCCTTGCGTTCATGGGAGTCTCATGCTTTGCGAGCATGTGGATAAGGTGAAATACCTTTTATCCTCAGCTTGTTCTCTCAACTGTCCTTATTAATGTTTCTTACTCTTAGTAACGTCGCCGCACCTACTCTGTGTTTCACGTTGATCCGCGTATGTTTTGCATCTTTTTTCTTCAAAACGTGAGCATCTTCTAAGGCACCGGGTTCAGCCCATCTTGCGAAACCTCCCTCCCAAATCGGCTTTCGGTCCGTGTCTTATCGTAAGTGATCTGTGCATTGTCGAATGCTTCTAGTTGAAAACACCATGCGTAGCTTGCGATCGCACTGGCAGCCAATATCGGAGGGCAGAGCTCGCCTATTTCGTCACCGCAAAACCTTATCGCTCTAGGCGAGATGGATCCACCGCTTGACTGGGCCAGGTGGTTTGCTGTAGCATTACCCGTTTCTGCTATCTCGATTGTCCTTATTTGGGCCCTGCTTTTGTTTTCCTATCGACCAGCGCGCTCACCCGATGATGATGGTGAAATTGAGATCAGACACATCCGACCAACCCGCGAGCCATTCACACACAAGCAGTGGTGGGTGACCATCGTGTGTCTGGTGACCATTGGGTTGTGGTGTGTCGCACATGAGATTGAGGAGTATATCGGCGATATGGGTGTCATTGCTCTCATACCCATTGTCGCATTTTTTTCCACGGGTGTATTGAAGAAGGTCGGTGTCAAATACCCCCCTTTCGGGGAGTGGCGTTCAAGCTCACTCACACCGGATTTTCGCCTCCCACCCGCAGGATGATTTCGAACACTTCATGTGGTCAATTGTCTTCTTAGCCATGGGTGGCATCGCTCTCGGCAAAGGCGTGATGTCGAGTGGTTTACTAGAGGTCCTAGATGGGATAATCCGTGATCTTGTCAAAGGTTTCTCACTCTACGCCGTGGTCATCATCCTGTCCCCCGTTGTATTGGTCAGTCAATGCCTATTTCACGTAATCTTTTCTGATTTTCTTCCATTTTAATATTGTTCTCAGATAATTTCCACGTTCATCAGTCACACGATTGCCAGCGTCTTACTAGTCCCTATTGCTAAAGCAGTGGCATCGAAATTGCCAGGCAATCATGAAAACTTGCTTATCTTTATAACGGCGCTGATATGCTCTGCCGGTATGGGCATGCCTGTCTCAGGATTCCCCAACCAAACAGCGTCAGTTCAGGCTTAAATCTGTTTTTGCCCTTCTGACATATTTCAATCTCAATCAATATATAGTGCTACACAGGAGGACGAACTTGGAGAGCTTTATTTATCCAATGTGGACTTTTTGAAGAACGGAGTGCCGGCAAGTATCGTGGCTACTGTTGTAGGTTTTGGTCATTCCCCACGCTCGATGCAGCTGATGACCACGATTTCATAGGTCGTATCCACTGTTGGATATGTGCTCATGCTTGCTGTAGGGTGAGTGTTCCTAAGCATCATACAGTCTGCCTCATCTGACTATTGGCGTACAGGATGTAAGGGACCAGAGATTTGCACTACGTACGAGGACTGTTTGACCTATGCTATCTGTTTGTTTGTTTTTACTTTTGATGAATGATGCCTGATTTTGTCGTCTTCCCAAAACTAACTGTTGACATACCTTTCCGTGGGTCGAGGCACTTTTATGTCATTAAAATAGAACATCTGACCTCAGAGTCTGCATCACATGGTTAAGCCTTCCGATGAAAGCGTGTCGACGTCGAATGTGTCCCTGGCCACTTCGTTCCCCGTTCCCCGATTACTCGTGCGACGTTGGGATATCATTCTGGCAAGCACAGTAAATCTTTCGCAACGCCGAATGTGTTAAGCCAAGCAATAGGCTGCAGCGAGCGTTGCCGCAGACATCAGAATCGAGGGTATGTTTTACGCCTTAGCAATGCCTTATTTGGAAAGAGGGCCTGTGGTTCTGTGGGAACTTCGATGTCACCAGTGCTCGTGAGCAAATGGTTAAGATTTGCCATGACAGTTCTCGGCAAACCCACTAATAGACGCTTTTGCGGCTCCGAAATTTTGCAGATGGTAGTTACGCTCAAAAAGCGTCGAGTCTCACGACATCCTGGATGCGGACGGCTCTCCGGGTGAAGAAGCGTTGGGAACATATCGTTTATTACAGCGTGAGAGGCATACCCATATGGTCGTCGCGACAATAGGAAACCACATCTCATGCTTTGATATGTTAGTTTTGTATCATGCTACTGGCTTTCGATCAATCATGTCAATTCTGAGAGATTCATGTTCAAGTCCCAGGCAAACGTATTGATCTTCTGCGGCGGCAGGCAGTGCTACACTGAAGTACGTTTGTATTGCACTGCCTTCTTGAGGCGCATAATATGGAACCCCAGAAACGTCGGAGATGTTATTCAAACAGGCAGACCCAAATTATTAACAAAATAGCCCACATTCAATGCTCGATTCAAAGCTCAGTGCCTCGTTATTGACTCGTTTGAATTGCGTACGGATGTATTCATTTATTGACCCACATCCAACTGGAAAGCACAAAGGAAGCAAGGGAGAACGAAGAGCTACACTAAGTAGTATGTAAATCGAAAGGAAAGCACAAAGGAAGCAAGGGAGAACGAAGAGCTACACTAAGTAGTATGTAAATCGAAACGGAAACAATATTAGAAATAATGTACGAGGAGGAAATACATGCTGTAGGTATATAAGTACACTAGGGGATATCAGGTTCGCGATGAACGATAGAAGTCAAAGAATAAGACGAAATATGGTGACGCAAGCAAAACCAGAAACAAGGGCTATCACCACGGACGGTGTGGACGGGTGTCAGGTTCATGATCAGAATGACGACGTGCACCAAATCGTACGTCGCTGACACGTATGTCGTCGTGCCCTCGGTGGTCTGTGCCTGGCCAATCGGCTACCCTTTGGACCACAGGTGCATTATACCGCTCATAGTCCTTTCCAGATGGGGCGGTAGTTAGGGGAAGGGCAATGGGACCTGATGTGGCTGAGCGTGGCGTCGTGGGAGATACTGGAGACGGGTCGCAGGTGGAGTGCGATGCGTCTGAGTGTACTGACAAACTCAAATCTGAACCATGTTGAGGCTGGTAGCCTTCGCTACTGCTTGATGATGAGCGAGAACGATAGGTATGATCTGGATAGGATCGCGATGTGTACGACGCATGCACAGCACGAGATCGCGAGTCATGGTCATCTGGCCTTGAAGAAGCGTGAGTAGAGGTTTATGGAAGAGACAAGAGACGCTACCTCAATGTCTGAGAGGAATACGAATGTCTTCGCCAGTCGTCAGGACGGCGGTACGTATCAATCGTTGATGAATCTTCTGCTTTTAATCGCCGTAGTACCGCGGCCGAGTCATTTGCATGCACCCCTCGGAGGTCTTCCATCGCAGAAATGGGTGGCAGCGCATAAGGAGACCGAGATTCCCCTGCGCAATCCGGAGCATGTATGGGTGGCAGTGTAATCTGTTCCATCTCAGGGGCATGAGGGGCCGACCTAGAGGGGTGTGCACCATTATCGCGCAAAGATAGTGAAGGAATATCTAACGCCAGGTCTCTTCGACCCTCAACTGAAGTTCGACGATTGGGATGAGGCGCGTGCGAAACATAGGGAGAATATCTGAAGGAGTTGCGAGATGTACTAGCAGGACTAGCAGGATCCTCAGGTGAGCTCCGACCATTATACACAGACGACGCAGCTGCGTCCTGGAAACTGTGGTGGAAATGGACGTCTCGATTGGGCGGGTAAAATGCAGTGTGGACATATTGAGACGGTGGCGGCTGATGAGAGTTGCCAGAGTCGTGGGGCGTAACCACCGTCCAGGGCTCCCGCGGGGGATTTAGGCTGCTCGTTGCGTGGGTGTTTCGCCTTGGGCGACGACGATTGTGCCCAGAAGCAACTACCTGCCCGTAACCAGGTTGATCAGGAGTCAGGCATGTACTTGGGAATGTCGGGCTATAAAGAAATCGTTAAATCATTTAGAGTGGCGCTGAAAAGATTGACAAAACCCACCCAAAAAGAGGAACCAGATCATCTCGGATTGCCCATGCAACACTACACAGATTTCAACCAGAGGAATTTAACGAAGAATTAAATTGCACAAACCGACGAGACAAACGTAGGGCCACCTGACGATAAGTGGGTTAAAATTAGCCTCCGTAACTTTCACCTGGGAACGGTGTAAATGAGGCGCACCTCATATGGCATCCAGGTTCCCTGGATCTTGAGGTATCCACCTCGTACCCGACGAATCAGGGGTGCTAGGTCAGGCTGAGAGTCAATCATCTTGACAATGTCGGCTAAAGACGAATAAGCATCGCTGATGAGGCATGTACGCAGTCCACGAACCCTTCGAGTTCCCCAAAGCTATTGTGAATGTGAGCGTAGATAGAGGGGCTTCATATCTCTTAACTCACCTTTCCAGATTCCCGTCCACAATATATATCCATCATCGATGTCCATCATTATCCATTGACCGTTCAAGGGATATTCGTATACCGGGCTAAACGTAATAATTGTCAATGTAGGTCAGAAATATCATGGAATGCAAAAGACGCACATATACCCTCGTGGATCGTTGCTGGTGATATACCGGCCTTTGGTAACGTGGTGATTTGGGCTGGCATAAGGTCGAAATCGGGGCCCTGCACTCGGTGGTGAGGTTGGAAGTGTGTCCTTGAGAGTAAAATAAGCGATAAAGGTTAGCAAGACTCGACGTCAACGCCACAGTGCTTACCTGCAAGACGTTGGAGGTCATTTTCGAAAAGTGGCAATCGTTCGAAAGGAACGGGCTTATATGTAAAAAGGTGGGGTACGGAAGCGGTTGATAGACAGATCTTTGTTTGAGCCCCGGAGTGCCGGACACAATTCCCGGAAGATAAAGATACAGAGAAGGCAGAATGTCGAAATATGGGGTAGACGGGGACGGTCCGTTTGATTTTCCAGAAAGACAACATGGAGCGAAAGTGAGCAACCCTAAATTGGGTGAAACACGTGTGAACAGGTCGCCATGGGTCGTTTGAAAAGGAAATCAGTCGTGGAGGGGCAAAGGCACCACACTCGTATTCCCTCTGGTTGAGCCCTTCGGCAAGATCTAGTGATCGAGCTCATAAGGGGGAAATTCCAACCCAGATCACATCTATCTTTATTTTTCCGGGGAAAGCGCTGCTGCCCTTGGACATCCCTGGCAAGGTCACTATTTCCCGTGCACGGCCGCCCTATGTGTTATTTTACATGACCATACAGATTCCACAAGTTGGAAGCTTCGTAAAGCAACAGAACTCCCAGCCCCCAGCAACACCAATATCCAAGTTCCGATAATACATGTGAACGATCCCCTGAACTGGAGCATTTGGGCGCGGATGTGTGGGGAATAGCGGGTTACGACTTTGAGCGGATGAATGAATCATGCATCGAGGCTCTTTGGTTAGGCGGCAGGCCTTATGGAACGGAGAAAAATGGAGAGGGTGTACTTTTTTCTCATAAGGCGTTTACGGGCTGTGCAGGCGTCCGAGCCCGTCATGTTTAAAGAGTAAAATAAACGCCGGATTACTGGTGGTGCTGTACAACAAAGGCGTAGTTAAAGGTTCGCACGCTGCTAGATTAGGATTTGTCTTCGATCATGACGATGTCGTTACTGTGCCTGGGTGAGGGGATATAAGTCTGATCCTCGATCACTAATGATCGCGGCGTCGAGTGTCACGAGTGGAGGTGGTCCTGAGAACGTGCCCGAGAGCACGCATGAACAAATGGTCCTAACAGCCCCAACTGCGCGCCGGGCCGCCATTATCGCATCTCGGTGCCGAGCCCATGTGGATTGGTATTCAGACGTTGATGAACCTTGTTGGGATATACTTAAAACACAGATCATGTCTCTACAGTCCGTAACCGCTGGCAGCGAATCCGGCAAGTGCCCTGTACACGTCTGATCCTCCACCTCCTAATGTATAGATTACGTTACTTAATTCAAAACCATTGAACTGGCTCGCGGCGCAGACGGTATAGGCGCCCATGTTGTCAAACCCAAGCCAATCCCCGACCTGGAGAGCGGTTGGGAGGGTCGTTTTCGCAGATACACAGTCGATTGAGTCGCACGTCGGGCCCCACACGCTGCTAAGTCCTTGGGGTTCCGAAGCAGGTACGTGGAAGGACCCATTGAGCGACAGCACGTACGGATTCTTGATCTGGTGGTCGAAAAGGATACAGTTAAAAGCGCCGTATACGCCATCATTGATGTAGTCTACAAAAACAACGTTAGCAGTCGATCAAAAAAGCAGAATGAAAAGACTGACACATGACGCCTGGCTGATCGGTGTCAGTTTTCTCTTTTACTTGAGATTCGGTGAGGGGTGCACGCCGAGCGATGATATTAGCAGCAAGCTTGAACGCTGTCGAGACATAGAACCGCCCAGGCTCCGCAATGATCTTCAAGTTCTGACGATCTGGGAAGTATTGGTCTATTGCTGAGGTCAAAAAGCCGGCTGCTTTCTCAAAGAGTGCGTCTTCAAATCCACCGCCGACGTCAAGAAGGTTGAACGTAAAACCGGCTTCTTTGCCCATGTCGAAGACCGCGCGTGCGCGCATTATGGCATCCGTGTAAACTGAAGGATCGTAGCATCCGCTGCCCACGTGGAACGATACGCCGACAACGTTGAGCCCAAGCTCCTTTGCCTTTGCCAGAAGCCCGGGAACGGTGACCAACGGTGCGCCAAATTTGACTCCAAATGCACACAAGCTCTTGGAGTCATCCGTCAGAATGCGGATGACAAGCTTAGCGCTCGTGTGCGCACGGGCAATCTTGTACAGCTCGTCCGCATTATCAAACGTCATGGTATCAACACCCATTTTAGCAGCATTGCGTACGAAAGAGACGGCCTTGCACGGGTTTGCGAAGATAATGCGAGAAGGATCGATGCCGCCCACGCTGAGGATTTGAGAAATTTCTCCGTTGGACGCGCAGTCGAAACCTGAGCCTAACGCAGCGAGGAGACGGATGACGTAAGGATCCGGATTACACTTCACGGCTGCAGTAAAGCACACATCATACATTTTCATCAGAAATGCAACGTGAAACAATGGGTAAGGACGGACCGTAAAAGGGCTGAATTTCGGGCAAGCAGGCACGCCAGCGCTGGTGCTGGCGATAGACCTGATTAAGGTCGGCCACGAAAAAGGCCTTTTCAGCGTCAGGCTCATGAGCTTCTGCGCGGTGTGCAGCCTTCATAATTCCAGCGCGGAGATGGACATCGGGATGGCCCTGGTACAAAGGCGGAAGCGACGGAAAGATACGGATCTCCTCGTCATTTGGCAGGTCGACATCGATGGTTGAAGAGGGAAGTAAGTCGTTGATCTGGGCCTCTGTAGAGATCCAGTTTTGAATTTCCTGGGGTCGGGGTAGCGATTCGGAATAAGTGAGGTCGAGAGGGCGTGGTGCTGTGAGGACTTGAACTGAGGACATTGTGTCTTCGGGATGTGCAGAACAATCTAAAGAGTCTAAGAATGAGGATTGGGTGTAGTCGTCCAGTGAAACTGTCTTTTTTAGGGCTTTCCTGAATATCCAACCGCCACGGCTTGTGGCGGCGGGTAAGAATTT
The DNA here is from genome assembly GCA_018854895.1 of Tricholoma furcatifolium. NCBI lineage: Eukaryota > Fungi > Basidiomycota > Agaricomycetes > Agaricales > Tricholomataceae > Tricholoma > Tricholoma furcatifolium. The sequence continues at coordinate 13,077 of JABAJV010000119.1, forward strand.
GAGGCAATCGAAAGGAAACTTCAGTAGAAGAGGGTTCCTCGCTCCCTGTTCAGCGAGGATCGTGCTTGAAGGGCGAAGAATTGGGTATTTGGAGAATAAAAAAAGAATAAAAACGGAGGTTGTTGGTTTTGCGGTCGATACGGTGTTGGTGTAGGGGGCGTTAGGGAGGTTCACCTTGCGTAACGAGTTACATCAGCGTCTAGAGTCAAACCCGGAAGGCACCGCAATGCACACACCTCTAACAGATGACCACCTGGTTGCTGGTTAGAATTTTCATGACAACAAAAAAAGTGTAAGACGCACTCTAGGGCCAGCAAACGAAGGTCCTGATTGTGCTCTTGGACCGTAATGGTTGCAGGGACAGATCTGGTGGTCGTGCAGTGATTGACGACGCCAGATGAGGGATTTCTGTAACTTCGAGCAGAGCTTTTTCGCCGTTGGTCAAAGTTGTGATCACAACTTTTTCTTCGGATGATAATTATCGATGGTGTGGTCGGCTCATTCCGAGCACCTGCCTATTATGGCAATTTTCCTTGATCTTGACTCTTGCCTTAACCTACCCTCTGATCGTCTGACATACTATTCCTTTAGTATCGACGTTAAATGTTAAAAATGGTATATGCTGGCTGTTTTATCTTACTTTGGAACTGTGAGGGACGGAAGGATCTCTGAACCGACGGTGGCTTTCTGTCATTCAGTATTTTGGGCACCCTGTGCCCACAGCATCCACGATTTAGGTTTTCCGACATCCTCGTCTAGTTATCGATTCCCAGGTGTGTCTACGTATATGTTGCTGTCATTTCAAACTCCAGGTGTAATTCATCAAATTCACCCACCATTCTCAATGTTAAGCCTCCCAAGGTATATATAGTGCCGTGACCTTAGGGCGCTCCAAGCAGCCAAAGAGAGGACACTCCCATCCCCACTTCCACAATGAAAACACAGGTTTAAGGGGAAGGAATCAATGAGGGCCTTATCTCACCATTTCGGTAACGTTCGAGCTGTCAAGTTATAGGCTTGTCAGAAATATACGCCATTCTTCATATGGAAGATTTCCTCTGTTGTACACATGCCTCACGATTTGACGTACGTACGCCTCGATGGATCTATGTATGTAAGTGAGAAATATCATGTTGGCAGCTTTATTTGCCCAAACTTTTAGTGCAATGATCTGACATTACCGTTGTAATCGATGACTTTGTCACCTAATGGGAATATGTTTCGTATCCTACTTAAGCGCGGTTTCAACGAGGCCGTAAACTTTGCCTCGAACACATGAGCCTGTCAATCAGGGTCCATTGCAGGCATTGCAGACGAGGTGAGGACCAACCTACTTCGATCAAAAATCACCGAGCCTGACAAGAATAGACTTATAATCATATTACTCTGACTAACTGTGATAGTTTTCCAAGTCCGAAAACATTCAGTGTCAGCGGTCACGAAGTCATCTAACATCCTCCGGAGATCATGTAGTCTTCTATGTGGAAAATCGATGACATGCCTCAGGCTTATTTCCTCTGCATGATCATCTCTCCGCGGTATCAGAGTGATGCGAAATTTTGCCCTATGTAGACACTCGTAACTGAAGCTATGAAGAATGCAACCGGCACTTTGTGTTGCAGAGAAACATGTTCCTACGGCTGCAAGGATCCCGCGGTATTGCCCTGACACTGGCACGATCTTTCACATCATTTCAACGGTGTCCAACTTGATATGATGTTTGTTTGAACTAGCCATTCTCGACCATTCCGATCTGCACCCGATGTTTGTGTCGGGATATGGATGTATCTTTGAAGCCAAGGTACTCGAGGTTTGGCATCTCACGACGGGGGTTGATATTTCGTTAGGCTCAATACATTAATGCCACAGGGTTCGTTCAATCTCCAGAAGCTCTTGACATATCTGCGGCAGTCCGCGGCACTAGATACTTCTCCTAGAATCTGCCGACGAATGACAGCGCCGGAAGAGATCGTTCAAGATTCTCGCTACTTATGCTCGTATCTTCGCGCGAGGTGTCGGTGAGCTTCGATTGTCTGTCAATGAAGAGATGTCTATATGTGTATGTTATTCAGAATTATCTCGTAACATACACAATTGCACCTGTTTATCGGTATAAACGTGTTGATATGTGCCCAGCAAAGCTCCTCGTGTAGAATGCCAAGGTCTTGAATCACAGACAAATCTGCAGTGAACATATAGGTATCTTGACACCCAGCTGCTCAAAAGTGAACGACATGTGTAGGGCATGTAGGTACTCCACTGTCCTCAGGAACGACGGGTCCACGGGGCCTGAGTAGCATGCGAGGACGTCGTAGACGGCAGCGGTTCCTTCGTCTTTGCCGGGTCCAAACTGTGGGAGTTGTCCCACTCCAACAGCCCACCCAACGGGAGGTGTTGCACAACGACGCGTTTCCCTAGCACCTCAGCCTATAGAAATTTCAGTCACGGCGGCCTGAAAAGTCCGAACAAAGCTGGGGCTTACTTCATACATCTTGAACAGCCCCGAGTTAACTTTTCTCCAGCTCGGGACGCCCACGGCGATGGAGTGAAGTTGAGAAGAATGTTCGTGGAACGGACCAATTTTGACGTGGCGTATGCGGTTGATCATCATGAAGAAAAGATTCGTCGGCGCCAAGTCCGGCTGCAGAAAGGCGGAGACAGGGATTTCAGTTTGTTCTGAAGTCCAAGAAAGATCAGTTGAGTAAAAACAATAATGCGACGAAAGACTTGGAAAAGCACCTCGCAGCTCGGCGCTTCCAAAGATGTATCCGAGGAAAGATGAGTCATCGAGGCCCCAAACACCATGACTTCCAGCGGGTTCCAGGCGGTATATGTCTTGAAGCTTCCAGCATAACTCCATGTATCGCACAAAGAGGTGTAAAACAATAGAACGTTCTTCTTCGACATTCGGCTCAAAGAAGCGGACAAGGGTCAATGCTAGGAGGAAAAGAGCAAATGATGTCTCGTGTCCTGTGCCATAATCCATCCTTGTAAAGGATCCGAAAGCAGTGAGAAAAAGTGGTTTGACGTGAGGTATTGCCTGAGAGTGTTCGCCGGTCAGAAGTTGGCTAAGGAGTTCATCTGCCCGCTGGAGAAAAGAACTATGTCAATTGGCGCGGAATAAGGATTTAACGAGATCCAACCTCTTCAAGACGGGATCCCCACGTTCGAAAAGCTAAATTTCCAAAGCGCTGAGGTGAATCTAGTGCGGGTATCTCATCAACCCAACCATCCAATTTGTCCAAAAGATCAATTGTTTTCATAACTGCCTGGAGTGAAAAATCACGTAAAGGTTAGATCAGCCAGTGCGAAAAGAGACCTACTTTACTTGGTGATGTAGTCAAGGGTAGAAACTGCCCCACCACAGATTCGTTTAAACGACGCAAGAATATAGCATAGTCCTGATACGATTGTTTTGTTTTCCAGGCCACAACGTCATTATCGGTCTTGATTTTTAGCCCAACGGAACTGAGTGATGGAACCTCTGCATAGGAAATTCTACGTAATCGAGGCAAGGGGCTATTATCAGTCATATTGCGTGTTTGATATTAATTCGACTGGGAGGCGTCGTTGCAAGGATGTGTGTGTGTTTGAATCGATGAGGTCACGGTGTGACTCGGTCGCGAAAATCCGTGACTCATTGTGACCTCACGCGTCTTGATTTTTCCCACAATTGGCCACACTTGAGTCGCCTTGTTCACTTAACCAGAACCAATACACGCCCAACGCTTATCTTTAAATGGCGCCTTACGATGACTGGAACGTGCTCGACGAAGAGGAAGAGGAGGAACTGCAGGATTCCTCAGTGAGTCGTCCAAAGTTGCTGTTACGATGCATTGACAGAATGTGTCTAGCATCTTGAGGGCAAACGCGATGTGATTCTATTCTGCATCGACTGTTCAGAGTCCATGCAGGAACTTCATGAGGATCCAAACTACGAAGATGCTCAAACTTGTCATCTATTCACTGCACTTGAGGCAGCCGTGCAAATACAGAAGAAGAAAGTTATTGTTGGACCGAACGACGCTGTTGGCATCATGCTTTTTAATACAGTGAGCCTCCAGAAGCTCTCTTTGAATCTGACTGTGTGGAGTAATACGACAAATATAAGACCAGAAGAACGGAAACAACCCGAGTTCAGTCTGAACTCAAGAAGAACACGTTTGCATATCAGCCAATATCTCCCTTGAGTGCACCGACGATCCAGGAAATCATCCAATTGCTTGATGGTTTGTTTCAGGGTCTTACTTGAGTTAACAACTTTTATGACCTATGTGTTTGAAAGATTTTCGTGAAGATCCTGCAGCGCTCAGGAAAGCCTTTCCTCCACTTCAAGGAAAGAGAGTCCCAATGGGAGATGTATTCACCAGTTGTAATTGGGTCATTCGCGATGGGTAATGGCTTTTCTTGATCAGAATTCGGTCTGTTGAGAAGAGTTCTTTAGTGCTCCTAAAACCGCTACGAAACGGGTGTTCTTGATAACAGATGAAGATGACCCACTTTCTGGACCAGGAAGCGCGCAGCTTATAACATCGGCGCGGACGACTTTGATTGTATGATTGCTCCAACTGCTTGTTTCGTTATACTGAAAATCATTCGATCAGGACTTAACCCAAGCCGGCGTAACCGTGGAGCCATTCTTTATTAGCACAGCCAACAAACCTTTCGCTGTTGAGAAATTTTATTCGGTAGGATCTTGAAAACCTTGCCGTTTGTCAAGAAACTCATTCTGCCTAGTCAGTGCTTTTGCCTACCAATATTGGCGACGATGAAGAGGTCGATCCATCCGACCCGTCCGTTCTTCCTGAGTCCATTTCGATATCGCGGATCGAAGATCTTCTCGCTCAGATGCGATTCCATGAGGTACCCAAACGCGCTCAATGCAGCATACCCTTCAAACTCGGTGAAGATCTCACAATTGGCGTTAAGGGGTAAGAACTAACGTCCGTTCTCTTTTAAATTGACGTCGCTAAGGCTCTGACCTAGTTATGGGCTAGTAACAGAGCAGAAAAAGGGGGCATACAAATATTTCGTAGACCTTGGCGATAGAATGGAAGTTGCAACATCTCGAACTGTATATGTTGATGAGGTAAGATCTCTGGCGTTGTTGCGCTCTCACGTATCTTACTGCCTTTGTTTTGAGGCCCGAGAGGCGGAGATTGACAGGAATAAAATGCTGTACGGAATGTCCCTGGGTGAAAGCGCCGCTGCTGCAGACGAAGAGGAGGAGGATGACAGCAAAGCTGAGGGAATCGTCAGAGAAGTCCCAGTTGGTAAACGGGTAACATCATCTCCATTTGTTCCAAGAGAAAGCTAGCTAAAGACGAATGTAGCCTTTCTATACCGCCGATGACATTCGGTCTTTCCGAAACATGGGACTTGAGCCTGGTAAAGTGTCAGCTTTCCGTACTGGACCCTCTTCTCACAGCTATTCAGGCATCAAACTTCTTGGTTTCAAAGATCGCAGTGAGCTTGCATTTGAAGACAATATCAAACATTCACAGTTCATTTATCCGGATGAAATGGTGTGTTGGGGCCTTTTCACTGCCATGTCCACAAAATGTATTCAATTATTTAACCAGGCGTATTCGGGTAGCAAGCGTACCTTCAGTGCGCTACTTAAATCGCTTGTGAAGAAAAACAAGATAGGACTTGTACTATCCGTCACGAGGAGGAACGCTACGCCAACATTCTGTGCTCTACTACCTCAGGTTGGTGGTCTCGTCAACTTCCATGAGAGTTTGAGTAACATGGGAATTCTAGGAGGAGAAAATGGATGACAGTGGCTGGGTAGAACCAGCAGGTTTCCACCTTATCCCACTTCCATTTGCGGATGATGTCCGTACTGCTACGGTCACAAAAGCTGTCCGAGGTCGTACCGCCTGTCCTGATACGCCAAATGCGCGGACTGATGTCTCTCTTTACAGCGTCAGACTCTCTCAAAGATGCGGCGCGTGCCTGGATCGATAAACTATCTGTGAAAAACGGAGCATATCCACCTGATTCGTATCCTAATCCTGGTGAGCCTCGTGTCCCAAAACTTTATTGATGCTCGCCACCATCGATATCGTTGATCAACTGACATTTTTCCGCTTCGATAGCCCTTGCATACCACAATGCTCAGTTGGAGGCAAGTGCTTTTCGGGAACAGTATGACCCAGATTCCTTCGAAGACCTCACGTTACCTAAATATGAAATGCTGCACAAGGTTTGTCAAATATCTCGTTATTGACTGACAGCTGAGATAATTCTCCGTCAAATAGCGCGCTGGCGCTTTGATGCAAACTTGGAAAACTGCGCTCGCCCACGAGGAATCAGCTGACATAGTCGACATCCCGGAGAAAGTTGCTGGCTCAAAGCGCAAAGCGGTAAGTTGAAGCTTTGATCAAATACGTGTGCTCCGTGCGATGATGTCGTAGGCCCAACAGAACATAGATGTTGACGAAGATGAGTTCCGGACCATGCACCAATCGAATACACTGAATAAGGTACAAATTCCCGACGTTTTCTCTTTCGTCTCGGCAATCTCATTCTCCATCTTTCCCGTCTCATAGATGCGTGTGGATCAGCTGAAGGTTTGATTTGCATCCAATAATTTGCATGTGGTCTTGCTGATAAATTTCTCAGGACTTCTTGAGGTCCAAGGGCGAGGCAGTCTCCGGCAAGAAAGCCGATCTCCTCGAACGCGTCGGTGATTGGCTTGATCGTCATAAGCCACAAAAGTAGTAGGTTTGTTTTCATAGTTTTGTCGTGATAGCAAAGCATTTTTCTTCGACTTAGATAACGGTAGGACCAAAGGGTATTTATGGTCTCCAAAAGTTTTGCATACACTATAATCTTCAATAAATAAAATACGAAAACTGTTCCATCTGAGACATTCCGGGAAAACATGGACGACATCCCCTTTGTCTCCTCCGCTCACTGACCGCGACGAGGCCGCATCTTTTGACTTCGACTCGTACAATTTTCAAACACAGGTCATCGTTAGGGGGCTTGACCGCACCTCCACTACGTCAGCGGTGAGGCAAGTTGAAAAAGTTTTGCACACCGTCTACGACGCCGATCCTACGCGACTTCAAGTAATGCCACCTGGGTTTGGCTTTTGAATTTCTCAAGTACAGCGAAATAAAAAGCAAAATTCACAGAAGCGCGTGATCTAGAGGGAAGGAGAACAAAGGACAAAGGTAGAGCCGGCGAAGGAGGCGTTCGGACCATCGATAAACACACAATTAGCCATCCAATTCCCTGAAATGCCCACTTGGTTGAATAATGTAAATTGTCATAGTATCGAACGCATATGATACATTGTAACAGGCGATCTGCAGTCGATCTAGATTCAAATCCATGGTTAGAAGTGATGGTACTCCCGAGCTAGCTGCATCATGCGCTCGCGTACAACCAGTAATACATCATCTGAGCCTCTCGTACCAAGAATACAACAGAACGCACCCGGCTCGCATTTCTCCTCGAATTTAGGATATGCTGACCAAGAATTGTCTGGCGCATCATCAGGAGACTCCGAACGATATGTCTGTTGCGACGATGATCGCAAATCCGGACGATTTCTTTCGTGGAGGACCGCCTCACGTGTATATTCTATGTATTTCCAATATCGCCCAAGCGCAATAATGACCCCAATCCTGCTGACATGCAGGAAATCAGCCGCCTGAAAGGCATGAAATACCTGCAGCTCAGTTTGTTCGAGGATGGGCACGAAAAAGAATTCTGCAACAGGAGGACCGAAAAGCGGCTCCTTTTTGATCTCTGTTATGAGGAGTATAGATGAAATCAAATGATCATCGCCGTTAAGATGCAAGAGTTCCACAAAGTCTGGGATTCGCGTAGACCGCTTGGTTAATGGTTGGCGATTTTGTGCACTCGTTCTGAGGTTAGGAGGGCTGAGGGCCATTGTAGTTCGGGCGCTCTTCTGAGAACGGCCTTCAACAGGACTCGACAGCGACGGAAAACCGAAGTTGGGATGCTGATGGGGGCTTGTGCTGTCTGAACTAGTAGCCATTGCCCGTGTGCTCTCTGGACTAGTAGCCATTGCTCGTGTGCTCTCTGGAATAGTAGCCATTGCCCGTGTGCTCTCTGGACTAGGAGCCATTGCCCGTGAAAAATGATAAGGAGTCGAAAGTGTGCCACGATTGAACCATAGGTCATCCATCAGATCTGGCTTGACACTATCATGATCGTCATCTTCATCGTCGTCTTCATCGTTGTCATCCTCGTCGCGCATATCGGTGTCAATATCCTGGGTGAGGGGATACTGAGGGTAGGTGATGGTGGTGAGAGTGTTGAGGGGATCATCGCATAGGTGAGGAAATATAACCTGGGATAGAATCCAGTTGTACACCCCATACCAAGGAGCTTCGCGTGTGCTATTTGACGCGTTTTTGAAGGCAACTTCAAATTTCAGTTCATGGGGCATCTTGAGTGAAAGTTGTCCCAAGCCTCTCTACGAGATTGACCGGCTCGCCGGTCCGGAGACAGGCTTGCTCCGAACCTACACTTGTCCCATCTTTGGCCAACTTCACAATGCAACCCTCACACCAAGCCACTGGTACTTCTATAGTATGAACCTTTTTTGTCTTATAATCGAAGGACATCAACTTAGCGATTTATTTCTAGTGGGACGAGATAGCCGCAGACGGACGAATGTTCCTCCCAATTCCTGAACGCAGTCCCGGAAATGAGGGCCATCACATGTTCTACGGATTTCCTGTTACTGAGGAATGGGCTTCGACACACTGTGACCAAAATGCTCATCGGATTCTGGGTTACGATCCCAATATGGACATGGGGCACAGAGTCTGCGTAGCGTTGCGGCTAGTGCGCTTATCATCCCGAATCAAGAACCTCACCTACAGTCAAGTTTTTGCTAAAGACATGGATCTGCTTACCGACCCCAACGATCCTCGCAAGAGATACGACATCATCCTGAAAGTGACCAGTACGAAGGTTAAATCGTACATGAAACGCCCGACACAGTCGCAGTTTGATGTGCTGCAGAGTATTATGGGAACGGAGGCCAGCTGGTTTGTCGATGTATACCCAAGCCTCCCTGGGAAGTAGTACATCAGGTTGCAGCAGTAGCTTGTTTGGTTCGCTACACGGACATCACAAAGGTCGTCCTAGTCTGGACATTAGCCAGCTTTTCTCTCCATTGGAAACATTGGAAATGTAATTTGCCTTCTCTCGCAGCCGTGCAAGGGCCCATGTTGAAACACCCACTTTTCGTCTACATTGTATTCCAATATACGTAGCATATCTCCCGAGTCCATGTTGTTGAAGGTCATAGCTGTGAATTCCAAACAAGCTATTCAAACTCCATTGACTAGTACGTGTGTTTCTGAATACGCATTTTTTTTAAAAAAAGTTTTTTTTTAAAAAAAGATGAACCGATGTCGATTGCTTCAAGTACTTAGTCCAACAAAACAAAAAACAAGCCTATGAATCGCCCGCGTCAACAGCCTTTGTCTCCGAACCGTTAGTCGTGTTTTCAGCAACTTTTCCCTCGTCTTGCTTGCCATCCAGCCCTGCTTCAACAGACTTTTGCGTCTCATCGGTCTTACCCGATTCGTCATTCTTGCCTGCATCGCCGTTCTGAACCTGCTCGCCAGACTCGTCCTGTCCATCCACCCCATTCGTCACCCCATTCGTTCCTAAAGACACATCCCCGAAAGACGATGAAAGATGCTCGAGGTCGATCAACGGCTTAACGACCGGCTCGTCCTTTGCCTTTGTTACCTCCTCCTCTCTGCTTGGTTCCGACTGGACTTCCTGCACGGCTGCTGATGTCGTCGTCACCGAGGAGCGGGGGGGGTTCTGAGTGGCGTTTTCCCCCTTCATCTTCCCCTTCTGGTTCTTGCCCGGCTTTGCCCCCTTCCCCGTTGGTTTGGTGGGAGGTACCGTTGGCGGATCCGTTGGAATTACCAGAGACGGCTTCGGAGGAGGGGGAGGTGGCTACAGAAAATGAAGGGAGCATGAGTACATCTGGAACAACGGTAGGTAAAACGATCGTCACCGATCCACCTGAATGGTTCCCGTTGGCGCCAGCGCCGTTTGCTGTCCCATTGGCGTGTTCTGCTTCACTGATCTCCGCTGAGGGTGCGATATTGAAGAGCTGGCGCATTAGGGATGCCATCTCATCCTCGCGGATGTGCACACTTGTCGGGCTTCGAGTTCCATCAGGCATAGGGTTGGAACGCGCATATTCTCTTGCTCGTGCGATCATGAGCGTAGTCTCCAATCCAAGCTTCATAGCCTCTTCCAAGGCAAGTGGCTGTTCGCGTTGGCAAAGAGCAGCATATCGACGGAGAAGATAGTTCCTGTCGATCCCGTGGTCCTGATACGTCGCGATGCGGTCCACGTCAGGGAATTCAAGCTTTTCGAGCTCACGAACGACGAGGTTCTTGACTTCGGCAAATTCCCACTTGTGCGCCAGGCGTAAGATGATTTTCCAGTCCTCCACAGAAGTTTTGTACAACGAATATTTACTGCATAAAGAATGAGCTCGCCCCGGTGTAGAGCCAGAGACTCAGAAGTACGCACGGATTGTAGAAGACCCATAAAAATTTAGCAAAATCCTCCGGTGGTTCCTCCAGAATAATAGAACTGGTCTCTGTGGACCCTCGGGGCGCAGCACCTGGCGAAGCTGGAACCTGCAGCTGCCTTTGGAAGAAAGGGCTTTCCCTCTCGAAGAAATACTTGTGAACACGGAAATGAATATGTTCGACCTTTGTAGATGCTTAACGCCGCAGCATTCATATTAATATATCAGATACTCACAAGGAAAAAAAGATCGCCTCCAGCGAGGTAATAGGTGTCATGCCTGGACAGTGCACGGAAAGTGCCCGAGGCGGTGCGATGATGTGAGGACATCAGTATATCACCTTGTTGACCAAAAGAAGGCAGGATGAAGGAAGGATGAGGGGAGGGGCGGGAATATCGATGGAGAAGGTCAACCCGGAACTGCTTAAATTTTGGGTCCAGGGTGAGGTACACGTGTTGACTTCATGGCAGGTCCCATTGTCTGATGGAAATTTATACTCAACATCTGATGCCTCGAGGCTGGAAGCAGGAAGTGACAAGCAACAATGGGCAGCTATTGTGCATGAAGCCAGTCATGCCGTTATTAATTAGATAGTCGCGGGAATGTGAAGGCTGTGAAGAGTGGAAATGTGACTGCCACCCCAGGGCATGAAGAAATTTGGCAGTTGCAACTGAAAAGAGAAAACTGCTTAAACAAACTTGTACGCCACAATGACACGGATCGTAGCAGTGAAAGACGTACCAAAAGGCATTGTCGAAGACTCAAGAGGCAACTCTTGTCCTAAAAATAGTAATTGAGTTTACATCACCCATCAAACATCAATTCGGGCCGGAAGGACAATAGGAACACCCGCCCTGACAAGTAAAAGCTTCTATTGTCAGTGTCCTCTTATACGAAGGATCATATATGGCTCAAGCAACAACGTGCCACTCAGCTTCAAGCTCATAGCCAGCCTTTATTTCGCCTTCCCTCCCACGTATGTGCATGAGCGGTGGGCGATGGTGGCCTGTGGTGGCTGATTGTATTAGCCGCCATCACATCAAAATTTGAAACACTCTGTGAGGGCGCTATCATGTATATAAGGCCTCCACGAAGATGTTAGCATCTCGAGAGATCTGTGGTCCTCCAACCCGTCCCATATTCTTGAAATCCACTGGGTGGATCAAATGGCGTCTTACCTCCTGAAGCTGGTCTTTCTCTTCACTCTCGTTTCATCATTCCTTGCTGCCCCGCTCCGTTTCCGACAGCGCGATGCTACGACCCCGACCCCAGTCGCAACTCCTGCACCGACCGTAACCGAGTCTGCGCTGAATTTGACTGCTCAGCAAGATAGCTTCACATTTGACCTGGGCGCGGTTCTCGATCAGGCCAACAGCGCTGTCTACACCCTCTCTCAAGTTCCACCTTCATGCGCAGCGTATACTCCATCCGAGTGTCCAACAGCCTATCAAGCCGTCAATGTGACGTACGATGATTGTGGTTCACCATTCACGGTATGCTACTGCCCTACGGCAAATATGACTTTGGACACGGCTGTCCAGCGCTTGGGTCAGGTTCCTGTGGGCCTTCGGCGCTTCATTGGAACAGTGGTTGTGTCTCCGGATGTGGAAACTCACGCTTATACGTTAACTTCCGGCGACATACACATGTTTGGAGACACAGCAGTTAACACATGGGTGCACGAAGTGAGTCGATGTGCTTGAGCAAGAATCGATTACTTATCATGCTGCTTAGTCTGCTCACGCGTACGATTGGGCGTCGGGTACTCCGTACTCTGAGAGTACGGAATGGTCACAAGCCATAGGAAATGATACCTGCGTCCCGGACACGTATTCCACCACAGACGTGAGCGAGGTAAGCTATCTGGTCTTCAATTACGTGTGCCACTTGGGGGTCCTGATTGGGATCCATAGGACTTCGCCCAAATGACTGTTATGAAGGTCTACGCCATGATACATAATAACTCCTTGCCTGAAGGATGGACCCTCAGCTGCATGTCACATCAGATGCAATACATGAGCAGCCTTCCCGTCTTCGAGAATGGACTTTTCGGTGATACTTGTGCTATATCTGGAGCCGAATCCTCCTATTCGAGGTGCGTGATAATAGTTCCAGAAATAGGAGACGTACTGATACTCCTTCAAGGCACTCTATTGCCCCAATTGTGACGCCAACACGAGTTCAACCAACGTATGCTGCGCAAACTTCAACTACGGCGGTGGCCACTGCTGTTGTGGCTGCGGCAAAAGGTCCAGTAGACAATGCTGCATCTTCGTTACATCTTCCGCTGGCAGCAGTTTTCGTTGGTGGTGGTATGGTCGGATGGCTTCTATGGTAGTTGATACATGAGATGTACAATGAGGAGAGATTATGAGGCGATTGTATCGCCGAACAATACACGTGAGTGTTCATCATATGGCCTGCAAGTGAAGTTTGTTTTGGCAAATCCGACACTATCGACGACGTCCACCCAAAGCCCACCGTGGTAACCACGTCCAACTATCATGTCTTTCTAGGAAAAGAAGGTGATAACTTTGTTTCGGCCGCCGAAATACCATCTCCAGCGCTCGATGACTCGGAAGGCTTTAGTCGTGGCTCCGTTTTAATCCACAAAGCCCCACGAGCCATGCGTCGAAGTTTCTCGTCTTGTGAGCTTTTAAATAGACTCTCCCATCTCACCACTTCTTCCTGGTGCTTTCATGGACAACTACTCTATAGCTGTAACTTTGCTGGCTCTTTCCGTGCTCTATGTCGCACCTGGCCTCTACAAATCGTGGGTTGACAGAAGAATGGTAGGTTACCTGGCTCTGCCGCTTTTTCTTGTACTGATTCTACATCAGCTCAGCTCCATACCGACTGTAGGGGAGTCGGGAATCTTGTCCTCTTATATTAGCGCCTACAAGTATATTTACAATGCTCGCAACATGGTCCAAGAGGGATACAAGAAAGTTCGTACTGAACAGCCTTACAGTGATTAGTATAGACTGATGAATGTCTTCGTAGTACCCTGGTGCGGCATTCAAGATTCCAAGGATATCGGGTTGGACTGTCGTTGTCAGTGGACATCAGATGATAGATGAGATCCGCAAAGCGTCGGACGAAAACATTTCCTTCAGGGAAGCTGCTGTAGACGTATGTACCGCTGTTCGCATGCGCATAGGACGAAATCAACAACACGCCCCTCCAGTTGATTCAAACGCAATACACGATGGGCCCAGAAGTCCGCTGGGATGCTTTCCACGTCGATGTCGTCAAGACGTCTCTAACTCGCAGTCTCGCAGAACGCTTTTCTCATGTGCAGGATGAAATAGTGTCGGCGTTTAATGAGTATATACCGGCCACTGAGGGTCAGTATTGCGTAGGCCGGAACGTCCACGAGTCCTCATCTGCGTGATCATTGGCCTGCTTCAGATTGGACGCCCGTCCGCGCGCTTCCAACCATCATGAAGATCGTGAGTCGGTCCAGCAATCGTCTTTTCGTCGGCCTTCCCCTGTGTTAGTATCTCCCATCCCCTGAAAATCGTTTTTCTCATCGTACTCTTCAAGGTCGAGATCCCGACTACAGAGACCTCAATATCACATTTACCGTCGATGTCGCGAAGGCAGCACGAATCATCAACCTCTTTCCTGACTTCCTGAAGCCGTAAGCCCACACGACCTCGCTCTATCATGCATCCCAGCACTGACGGTCGCCGATGCTAGACTCGCTGGGCGTTACTTCACCAACGTCGAACCCCAAATCCAACGTGCCATACGTCATCTTCGTCCTATTATAGAAGAACGAATACAAAAGGAAGCAGAATATGGCAAAGACTGGCCTGGGAAACCCGTGAGTGCAGATTTTGATTTCGAATGGGAGGACAAGAACCATTCATGCCTTCAGAATAGAATGACGCTTTGTCGTGGTTATTGGACCTCGCTGAAGGGGAACGTCGGACCGTACGGAACCTAACCATGCGTATTTTGGTCATCAACTTTGCGGCTATTCATACAACGTCAATGGTGAAAAACCGAGTTTTAACTTCCATCTCTTTCAACCAACTAACGTTGTGTGTGCCGTAGGCTTTCACACAGATCTTGTATGACCTTGCGGCCAATCCATCCTTCGTTCCAGCCTTGCGTGAAGAAGTGGAAGCGGTCATTGCTCAGGATGGTTATTCGAAGCTTTCACTACACAAGATGGTAAAGGTCGACAGTTTCGTGAAAGAATCTCAAAGATTGGGGGGAATCGGTGCTCGTATGTGTTTCGGCCCTAGTAGTCAGATCAAAAGGCACGTACTAAGCCTTGTAATTCCACTATACAGTATCCATGCAACGGAAGATACTCAAGGATTTTACGTTCTCCGACGGAACGGTCATTCCACGAGGCCACACCATCGCTGTTGCCAACTACGCTACTCATCATGATGAGGTTCGATCCAAATTCTCGTTCTACGTCGCTGAATTGACATCGACTCCCATGATAGGGCAATTACACGGATCCCTTTGAATTCGACGGTTTTAGGTTTTCGAAACTGAGAGAAGCTCAAGGAGGAGGATTCAGCAAGCACCAAATGGTTGCGTTGTCCAATGATTATATCGTCTTTGGGAACGGCAAACACGCTTGGTAAGTTCAAGCCAAGCATTTGCTGTCGCTGTTGAGGCTGAGATATCCTCTAGCCCTGGGCGATTCTTTGCCGTAAACGAGCTCAAGGCATTGCTTGCTCATACCGTGCTCAATTACGACGTGAGCTTCGAGAACGGTGGCCCACGACCTGCGGATCCATGGTTTGGACTGCAAATTGTTCCGGATCCCAAGGTGGCCGTGATGTTCAGGAAACGGAGGTCTTAGCTTCGGAGGATAGCAGGACTTTTATGTATTATATCCGAATGTCATTCACAATATTGGATCCATTGATACATGAAGTCGAAGGCCGCAATAGACGACAGTGACTGCCTTGAAAAATGGCGGCGCTAATAAGGCAAGTTGAAGCAAGGGTTCCACTTGAATTACAGAGCCAACACAGCACACGGCATGAGGCCGATGACGCCCCCTCCTCTTCCATCCCATCCCGGAATGGTCGCTCTACACACCGGACATCTAAAGCTTATCGTCAACCTAAAACATCACACAGCAAAAGTGAAAGACAGCTCACTTGGCGGTGTTCGAATCATTTATCGCCGCGCGTTGCGTTGTTTTCACTGCCGCAAAGAGGCATTCTCCACAACAGATATGGCCACAGGGTGTCAACGTAGCGTTTGTGGGCGGGCAAAAGCAAATGGGGCATGTATAGTCCGCAAGTGGTTCGGCCTCTGGGAGAGGGGTTGAAATCGCAGAGGCCTGGCTGGCTGATATCGGCGGGTCTATGGGAACTTCCACGGGTGGAGACGCTGTCGGTTCAGGCTGACAGGATGGCTGTTGAGAAGAGTATATATCGGATGGATGAAGAATTCTGCGGAGGCTTGGGCTGCTCACGGTCACGGGTTGGCGATGACTAGAACTTGACGCGAACGACATAGAGACGTCGCCACTGCCAATTTCCGCATTTTGGGAATCTAGATTGGCGGAAGACTGCACAATGGGCATATTCGATTCGCCGTCGCTGAACATCAGCTGATCAACTTGTTCTTCTGAATCCGACGTAGACCTCTGCACCCTCGCCCTCTTCTTTCGCTTCCCATTCCCCGTGCTCGTCTTCCGTCTCGTGCTGGATGACCCCTCGCCTCCGCTCTGATCCTCGTCAGAAGGCACCACCTTTGATGTAGATGCTCCTATGTTTGACTGCATATAAAAGTCTGTACGGCGTGATGGTTGAGGCGAGATACGAATGGGAGCTCTCTGAAAGTGCGACGTGGTACGATACAGTGCACGCACTGCCCGTGGGTGCAGGTTCCTGGTGGTCAATGGTGAAGGTAGAGGATCATCATAATTGACCACGTGGCTCGCCTGAAACCTTCCTGACATAGACGCGCCTGTTGCCTATCAGCGTACTATGGGACTTTCTGGTGACACCGAAGTCCAGGTACCTGTAGTATCTTTAGCGACGACGCTCAATCTTGAAGTAATAATCAGGATTTTTTGATTCCCACGTGAATCGATCGAGAGACTTACAGCCGAGCTTTTGGCTTCGAAACTGCGCTATGGCAAGAAGAATAAAGCGGACACGATGCTTAAGAATATTCGACGGATTGAGGGGCATTTGTGGTGGTGTTTGGTATAACTGCAGCAATAATAAACGACAAGCTAACGCCGTGCGAATATCTCTTGACGTGCATCAAATTCCCCCAAACCACCACCCAACGCGTCGCCCTATCCCTACACGACGCGTCAAAGCGCGTAATTTTAGTCACAGTATGTTTTAAAGGAGAAAAAGCCGCATTATATGAATTTAGTAAAGGGAGGAACGTCGCCAATCTGCCCAATAAAGTCCTTCTGCCATCGACTCGCATCGTCCTTGCAGCATATCGAAGCAAAATGAGGAACAGTGATGACGGCAGATATCGACTGATCATTCTTAATCCCTGTCAGCTGCCCAAGTGCAGAAAATATTTTACGCTGATAATCGAGCCAATTGGGACACTTGTGCCCAGCGGGTGCGGTGAGACTAGCTTTTCGGATTTTCGCGTTCCAGGTATCGTAGTATCGTAGCTGGAAGCCCGCCGCTTTGGTTTATGTGATATAGGAATATCTAAGCTCGTGGGCTCACCCATGGGTATAAGAGACTTGGTGAGACGGATTTCCAGCGCGAGGAGATCGTTGCGAGTGTGACGAACGGCGCTGATTGGTTGGCAAGGTCGGGGTAGTCGTGCCGCAGAGCATACTCGAGAACATCGAGAGCGTGATCAGGCAGGGCTTTCCTACGAGGGTACATAAATTTAAATCCAAATTGCAGACCTCGAGAGAGGAAGGACGCACTCCATGTAAATATTGCATACTTGCATAGCAGGGTAAACTTGATATTTTTCCACTGCCTCGGCCAGGCGCAGAAGATCCTCGAATGCGAGATTGGTCAGGCAAGGCTGCAGCCGAGGGTAGGAGAATTGAAACATGAGCTCGAGTGTCGTTGCATCCTCCGTGACATCGACGTATTCGTCGCGCTGAGGAGCAAAGGCACCGGCAGGCGGGAACCCGCCGGTGGTGATCTCAAGATTATGGGAGTGAATATGGAAGAGGACTTTGTCCGAGGAGCGAAATATAACGTCTGCATCGGGGGCGTTGACTGATTTGAACATATT
>JABAJV010000120.1:0-21219 GCA_018854895.1 Tricholoma furcatifolium
TCAACTCAATCTATCATTTGCAATTGAACCAGATCCCTTTATTTTGTGGTCGGACCACAAGAACATCTCCGGGAGCAGAACAAACATCAGAAATTCGGACGATGAAGAGACCAGGCAACGCTTGCCACCGTCACGACACATTTTAATATGAGCGCCTCAAGCCCTCTCATCGATATTTGGACTTTGAGAAAAGGATCTGGGAAGTACTGATCCGGGCTTATAGCCGGCGGCCATTTGGGCATTTGGACCTTTTCAGGCATGGGCCCTTAGTTGCGAGTCCGTCCCAGGTCCGTGCACATGCGCCGCTAAAGTCACCAGGCACAAGGGCGCTACTTTCCATTCTCGTTGGTATGGCTCCTAAAACTTCGTCATCGGAAAGACTTACGCCTCAGATGTATATCTGGAGGATTGAATACATCTTCTAGGTCATCGCCAAGTGTTACGGTGTGAGCGTAATTGCACACCATTTGATTAACCTTACTTATTTAAGTACAAGCTAGGTAGAAACAAATCATGATGAATTCAAGATCTGTAATATCATGGCCCCTGCTCGAAAGCGAAAGATCTGGTACACTTCGCTCGCCATTTCGATCAGCCACGTCACAATTATAACGGTGAGATTCGTTTACAGCCCTCATAATCGTTAAGGCGGATTAAAAGCAGTTTGCTTGTCAAGATGTTGTCATGAATCCATGCGCTGTGGCACGAATTCTATCCGAATTCCGACCCAAACGCTAAAGGTGTCTGTTTTGAATGTCATCAAGGAAAATCACCTGCTTGAGAGTCCATTTCCGAGCTCGCTACTGCCGTCATATCACAATTTGCGGCTTGGCTCGGTTCACTTCCAGTTGGGCTGAGTCCGCTTTTGTTGTGCTGTAACGTCAATTGTCACTCTTCAACCATTCTAGATTGTGTTTTTGTTCTGTCTCGGTACTTCCTTGCTATCTCGCTCCATCTCATCAAGGGTCGAAGAGATGAAGACGCATCACGGCACAGCAGATGAGCCTTGTTTGGTGACTTTGAGGAAACAGCCACAAAAACCTTTCATCTGCTGATTGTGGAATCATTCATCTCTTGTTGTCTACATACGTCGGTGGCTCTGACCAACACCAGTTGTCTCCTCCCTAATTTATCTGGGTAATTGTGCCTGCGGTTCGGATCGCACAAATCATGGCTCTTGAGAAAGAACTCAACAAGCTATATATCTTCTTGCCAACTGTTCTGAAGAAGACTATTTCAGGGCATTCCGCATAACTGGTATCGTATTATGATAATGTTCGGCCCTCACTATCTCCGCGAAATGTAGGACCCTTCTTCTCCGTTGGGAATGGAGACCACGAAAAAATGTCGAATTTCGCTTCTGATATCAGAACAGCAATAACGCCCATACGCCAGGATAGAACCTTGAATACAGCATATCGTAGGAATTATGCGTCAATCTAAAGAATGAACCTGTGTCGAACATAGGTGGATATCGTGATCGCTGGTCCGACTCAAAGCGTGTTAATCTCCATGGTTCTAATCGTGTGGAACACCAAGGCATAGTCCGCCGCTTTGGTGCAGCTGATGCGTTATATGTCGATGCCGTAGCAAGGAGATGGCGTCCGCTGTAGATCGAGCTGTGGGTTCGCTGGCATTAGCCGACATATACTAATAATCTCCCAACTTGGCGAGAGTTTCGGGCTATGGCGTTCATTAACAACTGAATACATACCTCAAGGTTCGGGTCCCGATACGAAAACAACACGCCCGATCAGCCCGAGATATTAACCCCAGGTCAATGCCTGCTGAACGGCTCAATTGAGGGCTCCGAAGGTTATATTGGCTACGAATGCACTTACATACCATACGGTGGCTGGAACATCACATCGATGGCGGCTGTGAGTTCTATTCATATCTCCGCACTGTCAAGACCTTTGAAGTGGCTAAGTAGTTGTCAACAATACAAATCGATAGTAAACTATCCTCTATTCAAGCTTCTAGGATCGTCTTCCATTCAAACTGTACGCCGAAGTATCCGGGCGATGGCGCGCTCTACTTACTTCCTTGAGTCTGACAGCTGAGAGAGAGAGCGTTCGATTTTCAGCATTGAGCATCCGACTCGGACTAATGCTTCTGAGAGCCAACACACGATCTCAGTCAAAGTACTTCGAAGAATTATATCGTGTCTAAGTGAAGATATGCTCGTCAAGATTCTTCAAGTCGGCCTCAGTAAGCTTGCTTACCTCGGAGAATGTCGTAGGTCACATGTATCACATATACATAGGCTTCCATGACATCGCTCAAATGAAGCAAAGGATTCTTCAGAAGATTTCTGTGTTCCACAAATTGGCAGCGTTGATGACGCGCTACCCTAGAAAGGAGATAAGGCCCTTTGCAGCCTGATCGCAGTATCCAGGGCGAGAGAAACATCCTATCAACATATCAGTGTGGAGGTTTCAACTGCCCAGAACATATGTTCTCTGCAATCCATTTTGATGTAAACCAAACGCGCAGTGTAAAACTCCGTAAGGCCGGGGTAAGGTAACTGTGAGAATCCTGTGTCGCATGCCTGGACGTAATTTGCTTGAGGATGACGAAGATAAAGGGGATTATGATTGGCAATACAATCTGAGGGTCGTCAGACATCAGTGAGGCGACAAAAGCATATATTTTTCGAGGTGGAGCAAAGCCTTATTATCTTAGGATGCGACGCCCCGAGTTGTAGAACGGAGATGAAGAAGACATAGTAGGATGGTCATATGAAGGATAAGCGATGTCGAAAACTATTGAAGTTGCTTCATCTGGATAACGTCCTGACATATGTAGGACTTAAACTTCCATCGCGATGATGCTTCACTTCACCTGACAAAAGCATGTGTTTTGAAAATTATCGGACGACAAAGTATTTTTCAAGGATTGAGCTAACTTTTGTTCCTGCCATGCAAGTACAAATGATACCCGAATTGAAATATGCAGGGAACTGTCGGTAAGGACGATTTCAACAATAGTCATGAGTCGCCCAAAATGACATAATGACAGGTAACTGATATTCTTATGCAGGGCCCTAGTGGCAAAGCCCAAGACAAGAGAATCCCTGTAAAAGATAAAGGTGCATCAGATCAGCGGTGCCACGGAGTCCCCTAACTTCAAAAGCCTTGGAATTAATCCGGGAAAAGCGGCGGATTATCACTAGTAACGTGAAGCAGATGTTGCCACGAGAACGAGGAATTGTCTGGCGGAGTGTTGAATAACGACAAGAATGGCACAAGCTCGTGATACACTCATTCAAGTCTGATCTAGATCTCGCTAGCAGAACGTCACTGTGACGCTTCAAGCGTTGGAAAACCTTCAGAACAGAACAGTCCGAGGAATCAAAGAGCTTCCATGAGTAAGACGCCGGGGAAGGCCTCTGCAAGGGCCACGATCGAGTAAGGATGAATCGCGTCCTACTTCCACCCAAGGAGTATTACAGTTACTTCATCGCAAGCTGATTACTTACCCCGAAGGCGCGGAGTTCATGATGATCCTGCAATAGAAAGGTTCGGAGTATGGAACAGGACGATAGCACCCTGGGTATACGGTATACGTAGACGTCTTGTGTGGTTCGCAATTGGTGGGTGACAGGTCAACGTTGAACGCCAACATGAACAGCATTACCGCCACCTTGCTTCCGAAAGACTAATCAATGTATGCGAACAGAGACGAGCAAGACCGAGCACCGCCGCAGAGATCCGCACGCACGTCTTTCTGAAAAGTAATGAATGTAAGCTGGGTAGATAATGTACAAAGACAGAGAGCAGCATGATGCTGGACCACCCATTGAATAATTCAGCGTTAGAAATGACGTTGGAGGCCCATTGACTGTGCTCGAAGAAGCTAGAAGCAGGGAGGAAATAAATGACTGTTCACCGAATTTCGGTTCAATAATCACGACATACTTACCTCAATGTGCACGGGTCAGGATAATCAATTGTGCTATTCCCAGTCTCTAGTGGCCATGAACTTTGGCAACTCTGGATACGGTAACCGAGGGCCAGTCTTCACTAAACACGTATCGATACTGATTAACAATATGAGCTGAAGACCAGAGTTGTATGTAGATTCGTGACGTACCAGTGTAAATCGAGAGAGAAAGGTGAAGCCATACAACCATATCGATATGCGCTGACACAATGCTCCTGAGTCTTCGAAAGATTGAGACCTAGTACGCCGCGTGACCTTTAGTAGGAGAGGCAACGCGCCTCACCTAAACCTCATTAGTGACAGGCTTATCTACATACAGTATAGGGTCACCTCCAGAACGCATGCGTGGTTTAGAAGGCTTGGGCTGGAAAAGTGGCCTGTGATGACAGGCATCAGCACTGGAGCGTTGAAATAGGCTTATGCCGTACACACGTTATAATATGCGAATTCAAAGCGAGAAACGATGTGCCAGAACTTTTATAGTGCGTATCAAAGTTTGACTCGGATTCGACGTATAATTGTACTCCATGCGGTCGAGAAACAGTTAAGTAGCGGACATGGTCCCGGCACCTCACGGCTTGGTATTTTTGCATCGTTGGTCCATCAGTCAGAGTTCCAGTTAGAGAGCGGGAGAACTTCTACGGAACGAATGCTTGTTGAAGCATAGCCGGTTGGAACTAATCAGGTAGGCTTTCTATGTGGCTAGTAGGCTGAAGCCAACTTGGTGAGATCTTGATCGTCTCACTATGCAATACGAACCCTGTGTTTGACTGTGATAAGCCCGGAGCATAGTGGATTTTCGCATCTAGTTTCCTGTACATGGGGATCAGGACCCCTCACCAACCTCAGTAAGGGGCTAAACCTATAGGTCAGAATACGGTTCAGATCACGAGAAATTCGTCCATGGTATGAGAGTCAGCACTCTTGAAATAAATGCCAACTAGATATTGAAAGGAGTCGGCGAGATATTGAAGGGGAGATAGTGATGTAGGTGTCACCTTCGAGCGGCTGTTGTTACAGCATGTCTATTTGGGGAGACAAATCTGTTGAAACGGGTGCAAAATACGGCGAAGAACCGTACTTGAAATAAAAACGAGAGGGGTCGATGTCAGAGAGCTTATCTGCCCCCTTCACTGTTAGATATATTCCGAGTGACCAACAGCCTCCAGCGAGGGATCCTCGTGTCAATAATCCAACGTCCGACGTCTCCGCCACCGAGTCAGTTGATATCTGCCATGCAGCAACCTCTACAAGGTCCATGCAACCGATAGAATAGACTGTCCTTGTTGGTTTAGTGAGGCACGTTTACTGACCAGGGAACTTGAGATCCAAGTTCGAGAGGCGGAGTCAAATCTGAGTCAAGCAGTCTTCTCCCAGATTAAGAGAGAATATAGGACCATATCATGCCGCTGGCCACGTACAGCACATTAAACGTCATCAGAGCCTAAATCAAGCTCGAGCTTGCAATGGCAAGGCCGTCAATTACCACTTCCAAGCCAGAGTATACATTCTTGAGCCGCCTTTTAGTGTCGCCTATACAGCCGTAGACAGACAAGAATATCAGGTCTGATCTCGATGAGGCTGCTGTCGATAGCATTATGGACTCTCGCAACGTAATTCGGGGTGAATCTGACTGAGTCGTGAGATAAATTCCTTGCTTGAGACAGAAATTTGAACGCCGGCATCTCCTCCTTCTTCGAGCGACAGATATACCTTTCACTGCGCAGCAAGGAGATATTGGCTTCGATACATCCATATCGAAGTTGGACGAGGAAATGGAAGTTGTGGATTAAAAGCAAACCAAACAAGCGCATGCATAGATGGCTCAATTGATCATTGCAAGGATTCGATCATCATGGTCATACTCCCTGCAGTATTTCTTTCAAATATATCCATGGACGAACACCATCGTCCTGTTCAGAGGACATAATTAGGACAGGTTCCTCTTTCGCCACCACACTTCACCAGGCCTTCAAAAGTTTACATCTCGTTGCCAGTAGCTCACATATGAGCCATGTCTATTGCAGGGTGAATTGTTGACTACGTCAGTATGACATGACACTATACCCAGTGTATTTTGACGATTTTCACCAGGTCGAGACTCGACATGGGATCCGTTTTCGCCTTCGTGCTACGCCGCTTGTTCAAGTTTACGACCTTGAACAAGAAGGTCAGAATATATTTCTGGGCCATTTTTCTTTTACTCATAAGTACGTCTTCCTCTCCAGGTGAATGAATGCAAAGCAGGGATCGAATTCAGATTGATACTCATAGTCACCGTTTGAACTTGATTTCGTAGAGAATCAATTCTTGTTGTCTTTTCTGAATGAACTCGGATGCACTACAACTGATCTCAACCATCCTGAGATATATATATGCTATCTATCGAATTTATCCCTACTGTACCAAGCGCTTATAGTGCTCTGCCAGTGGTGTGGCTTCGACTGCCTGTAATAGATATCTACCGATCGGACTCACTTAGTAACGGGCCGGAATTTTTGCTCCACCATATTTTTCTTCTCTTCCTCCTCTTTAATACTTTC
Organism: Tricholoma furcatifolium; assembly: GCA_018854895.1. Lineage (NCBI taxonomy): Eukaryota > Fungi > Basidiomycota > Agaricomycetes > Agaricales > Tricholomataceae > Tricholoma > Tricholoma furcatifolium. The sequence continues at coordinate 6,489 of JABAJV010000120.1, forward strand.
ATATACGGCCATTGCTGCAAGATACAATGCTCAAAGATTCGCGCTCAGTGCAGCGAATAGTGCGCGTGATACTGTCATCACAAGGGGCGGCGCGGGAACTGAATTCGTACGTTTATCCGTAGCCGAGAACTCATCTGACTGCACAGCACACGACCTCCATTTCACCTTCATGTCCAGCATATAGATTCTCATGCTCTTCTCCAGAAAAAATATCCTTACCAAAGGGAGCAAACCTCTCTACGCTGCCTCTAGAGTCCTCAATGCATCTTCCGCGTCGGCCTCGTCAGTATTCGCCAAGTGTTGGGTGCACAGCACAAACAAGACCTCTGCATTAATAAAGACAGTCCGTAGTCGTGCATATTCGTCACGAGCTACCGGGGAGGGCGTAGGCGGTAGCGGTCTTGGCACCAAGAGCGAAGCATCAATACCCTTTTATCGTTCGTGTCACCAGTCATTACAGGTGTCGATGCCACCTCACTCCCCTTTGTATAGGAAAACTCATCAACGCATGGACGGAGACCCCTACAAAATGGTACCCGATACCTATAGCAGTCGGTGCACTACTACTAGTGGCCATTCAATACCGGAGAAAGCTACGCAAGGCGAAGAAGGAGGTTGAGGTTGACGACGATGGGATGGAGGTCATTCGGCTCAAAGGACCCTGGCAGGTGAGGACGCCGTCCTGTACCGCCAGTCCACTGAGCTGACCTCCTTTCAGGTTCATGTAATCGGTGCGCTACCACTGCGCAATATGTCACGGCTATGGGGCTACATCAACTCGCTCGAGCTTCCAGTATGGTTCCGCCCATGGGGTTTCCGCCTCTACGCGTTTGCTTTCGGTTGTAATCTCGATGAAATTGAAACTTCGGATCTGTCATCATACCCTTCACTCGGCGCCTTCTTTTATCGCAAGTTGAAACCAGGCGCACGACCTGTCGACCCCGCAGTACTTGTCAGTCCAGCTGATGGTACCGTACTTCACTTTGGCACCATCAAGGATTTACGGATAGAGCAAGTCAAGGGCATTACCTACTCTCTCGATGCGCTCCTCGGTGTCGAACGCCCAGGTTCATCGGCGGCCGTCCTCTCTACTCCTGCCGAACATCATAACCGCGACATGAGTATTGTTGATGACCACGAATTTGCTATCCTCAATGGCATAGAATACAGTGTAGACCAGCTCCTCGGCAACGCGAGCCCTTTGAGTGGCAATACTACCCCAACCACCGATTCTGATACCCCGTTAGAACCCGGCGCCCCTCCAATGAAATTTGGTGCTCAGGTCGATGCGTCTGTGGAGCCTCAGCAAAGCATTCAAGAGACGCTGGTACATGATGCATCAGTTGCGCGTGAAATGGGGGTTAAAGCGTCCGCAGAAACCAAGACGTTGAAGAGAAGTGTTTCTGGAAAGACGTGCAAGCCGGGCAATGCCCTGTTCTTCTCCGTGATATACCTCGCTCCGGGTGACTACCACCGCTTCCACAGCCCAACGGCATGGGTGGTCGAGAAGCGGCGGCACTTTGTCGGTATGTCGCTCGCTTACTTTGCATCTCCTCGGTGGACTTCAATTAATTAATCGCTTTCATTTTGTGGTGTCTAGGCGAGCTGTACTCTGTGTCACCCTACATGGCTAAGCGTCTCGAGAACCTCTTTGTGCTTAACGAGCGCGTGGCACTCCTCGGACGTTGGAAACACGGTTTCTTTAGCATGATTCCCGTCGGCGCCACAAACGTCGGCAGCATAATCCTCAACTTCGATCAAGTAAGTCTCTCTTCCTTGCATACACCTGCATCCAGACTCTAACATTTACTCTGCCTATGCTAGGCTCTCCGCACAAACGTCCGCGGGCGTCCCCCTCCACCCGGCACCTACACGGAAGCTGTCTACTCCGCGGCCTCGCCGATCTTGAACGGTCAACCTCTCATCGCCGCGCAAGAGATGGGCGGATTCTGTCTCGGAAGCACGATTGTCCTCGTCTTCGAGGCGCCATCGGATTTCGAGTTTTCCGTGCAGGCAGGACAGAAAGTCAAAGTCGGAGAGCGATTGGGTGATGTTCCGGAAAAGCTCATCGATTTTTGACAAGAGGAGAGGAGCTGATGGAGAATCCTCCAGGATTTGCACGGCTCGCGTGGCAATAGCTTGTCGTGCAAACTGTTGTGTGGTCCTGATGATGCTTACTCTTGAACTGGTGGGCTTATCTCGGTCTTCAACATGGACGAGCATGCTCACCGTCTACCGGTGTGTAGGGATATGTGTGTATCTATCTCATATCTACACAACTTCTGCATCCTTATTGCTTTTGCTATCCTTGTCGATGTTCATCCATCATTTGCACTGTACGAATATCATTCATCCGATTTGCTTTCAACCTGTTTTGCTCTATTCCTAGGAGGATTATACTTGCTTGGTGCATTCACTGATACCCTTGTCAGCGATTGGTGGACGACGAGATATATCCATCGTTAGGCTTTGGTAATGAGATGATCAACTATCTTCACAAAGAATGACGTCTCGCATTCGACCCCCCGGGCCGAACTTCGCTGAGTACGTTTTCTCTCCTTATCATTGAAGACAACCTTTCATATTTCGGTTAAGAGCCTCATAAGTATTAGTCAGTGTGCCCCAGCATCACATCAATAGGAGTTTAAAACTGGATTCTAGCCAAATCCTATGACTTACCTCGTACAGCGTTCACTGGCAGGTCAGGGGTAATGACCTTAAATAACCGATCATGGATATCCAAAGAGCCCTCCTTACCCTCGATATCCACAGTCTACCCTCATCATGATCACAGCGAACGTTGCCGATGTCCTTGGTAAAACCTACGACTTTATCATCGTCGGCGGAGGGGTGAGTCATCAGTTCGCTCTCCTGCCTAACCTAGTTGAAAGAGAGCGCTCTACAGACTGCAGGCCTCACTCTCGCAGCGCGACTTTCTGAAAATCCTTCGATAAACATTATCGTACTTGAGGCTGGCGACAATACTATAGGCGAGCCCTTAACCTCTATCCCAGCGTCATTTGGACAACCACTCGGCAACCCCAGAGTAGGCCCTCAATATCACGACATGGGATGGCCAAGCTGAAAATTAGTGATAGTATGACTGGGCCTTCATGACCTCCAAGCAGAAATACTCAAACAATAAAGAATTTGTCTGGCCTCGTGGCAAAGGCCTTGGTAAATAGCCTTTATTCCGTTCAATTCACTCATGGTCTGGACTGATCGATGCAGGTGGAAGCTCATGCATCAATTTCCTGGCGTGGATGTTACCACCCTCGATCGATATCGATGCATTCGAGAAGTTGGGTAATCCAGGATGGAACTGGGATGATTTCTATGTCTATGCCAATAAGGTCGAGACGTGGGTGACTTTTTCTCTAAGGGTTTGGCTCCTTTTAACTGTCCAGCAGCTTTCATCCACCTGGCAAGGAAGTGACCGATTTGTTTCCCCACACCTACGGCGACGATCGAGGAGCTTCGGGTTACGTTCAAACCACGATTCCTCCTTCTTTTCACACCATAGATATCTTGATGAGAGAGGCTTTTGTGAACAGTGGCCTTGAGGTCGTTGATGACCCTTATAAAGGCCATGTAAGTGAAGATATTTTCCTTTTATCAACAGGAGCATATCCTAATGATCTTCTAGATTAATGGGACATGGATAACCTCCTCCACCATCAATCCACAGGACTGGACTCGTTCTAACGCCGCGAAGGCATATCTGGTACCCGCCCAAGATCGCCCAAACCTGACCGTATGTGTATAAACTTTCATTGAATCCGTGTTCGTTCTGCGGTTAAGCCTACGCTACAGGTTCTGACACAAGCTTTAGTTTCACGTATTCTGTTCGAGGCAGATAACGCAAACTTGAATGGTGATGACCTTGTTGCAACTGGGGTGGAATTTCTTCATCAGGAGAACAAGTACACTGTCATCGCCAAGAAAGAAGTCATTTTAAGCGCAGGGTATGATATCTATCGCATAATATGGCTAACCAATACTCTAACTTCGTCACCTTCATTCAGAACCATCAAGGACCCCCAGATCCTTGAGATGTCCGGGATCGGATGTCCTGATGTCCTGTCGACGATTGGTATTGAAACTAGAATCAACCTCCCTGGCGTCGGAGAGAATTTGCAAGAACATCACTTCTGCTGTGTTTCGTATGAGCTCGGCCCCCCTGGAAAGTATGAGACAATGGACGCTCTTTTGAAACCTGAAAACGCTCAGGCAGCAGCACAACTCTAGTTCGTCATCTAGTCTTCATAGCCATGTTCACGGCGCGTCAGCTGACCATTTCAATTTCTTCATCCAGTGCTGAAGGTAAAGGGCCACTCAGGAAAGGGTATACCTCCCTCGCGTTCATCCCCAGCACGAGTATCAAGGCTCAGGGCGTCGAAAACCTTGCCCAAAAGATAGAACAAGACATTGAAGATTGGAAAAATATTCCTGACATCGCCCCCGGCCTCCGCGAGCAGCTGAACGTTCAGCTTGAAACATTGCAATCCAAAGACTCACCTGAGCTCGAGGTCGCTGCCTTTCCCCACCTGCTGTCAACAACATGTATGCATACTTAGTATTCCTTGCTTGCCCATCACAAACTGAATGCATCCTTGCAGTAAAAGCTGATCCTGACAAGCCGTATATCACATTGGCCAGCATTATAGTGCATCCATTGTCAAGAGGGACGATTGTTCGTTATCTGCTTATGAGCCTCATGATTACGATAAAGTTCTGACCACCTGCTGCATTGGTAGCACGCCCGTAGCAACGATCCTCAAACTTACCCGGAGATCGACCCTCACTATTTCGAGAGAGACTCTGGTGCGTGGATGTCTTGCTCTTGTGATCGAATTAATCACGGTCTGCACGCTCTTCAGACCTAGAGATCTTAGTGCAAGGAATCAAGTACCTTAGGTCGATGGCAAGCGCAGAGCCTCTGAAATCTGCCATTGTCGGCGAAGAACTTCAGCCAGGCCCGCAGTGTCAGACTGACGAAGAACTCAGAGGTAAGCCGTTCTTGTGAATCATTAGATTGCCTTTGAGCTTCATCGGTCTTCATCCAGAGTACATTCAAAACACGCACGGCACAGCCTGGCGTAAGTGTCGACACTCCGCCAATCTTGCTCTAATACTGTCCACATTTTAGACGCTTTGGGGACGTGCTCCATGCTGCCAAGGGACCAGCAGGGCGTCGTAGATTCGCAGCTGAAGGTGTATGGTACGAAGAATCTTCGTGTTGCCGATATTTCAATCTTTCCTCTCCAAATTGCTGCTCACACCCAATGTGAATATTTGCCATGCCTTTGGACCTATTGCAACTTACCACCTTTTTAGGTATGGCCTATGTTGTTGGGGAGAAAGGTATTTTTTTCTATTGTCGACAGTTCTGCATTATACTAATGAGCGCCGTGATACCCGTAGCTGCTAGCCTTATTCTGAATGCATACAACTTTTAGCTTAGATGGTCCAATCGACTTCGTTTCATTCCAAAACCCGCATTTTTGTTATTGTTGTACATGTAAACTTTTGGCCTGTGGCAATGCACCTACCTCTCTCTATCATGATTACTTTCAACGATGCCATACGCCAGTTGAATAGCATGTATTGTGAGCCATAAACTTCCAATTTCCAAAACAAACATTTTGGAAAGGGGTCGCCTTTCTTTTTATGCTGTAAAAATTCAATGCATTAAATCTTGAATTGAATGAAGTACTTACTAGTACCATCGTAGAACGGTCGTTGATATTTATGCCAGCGCCGTTAAGAATTTCCAACAAGTAAACGACTAACAATGGAATATCAAGAATGACTTGGAAGATCGTTGTGATTAAATTGTCCTGAAGTAGAGATAGATGTACACGTATGTATGTTTCAAACGAAAGCATGTACAACTGTAAGTAAGTAGATAAAAGAAAACAGTCTATGAATGTCCCCAGGTCATTTGTATGCATGATGCGCACCCAAACACGATACTATGCCTAGTACCTGTTGTCAGTTGGGGGGTAGCCCCTATATCCTCCCTTCTGCCCTTGAGGGTTGTAGAGCTGCTGGCCACTGACACCACCGACAAGCGACCCAGGCGCACCTCCGTGGTAGTTGCTCCCGTCTTCTTCGGGGTAGTCGGACGAGCCAGGGCCTGCAAGGAGAGGATCTTTGACTTCCCACACCGCTGCTTTGGAGCCGACAGAGAATTCGAGGTCCTCTTTCTGTTTGACATTCATTAGCGACGATAATGCAGAGACAAAAGAACGGTACATACGGTGATACTATCCCAGTATTTGTACACCATCATGACGCTGAGTAGCATGCATAGTGTGAAAAAGAAAAGTCCATCGATGTAGTGCTTGATGGCGTCACAGATCGTCACGCTGAAAGCAAAGAGAAGGACCTGTGCAATGGCAAAGAAGGCCGTGCCAAAGATGATGTCGCCGATGGGCCAGCGATCCTCGAGGGTGCGGAAAACAAGTATGAGTTGGGAGATGATGTAGATGACGGCACAGACGAGCGGCCAGAGAATGTACATGATCCAAAGCGCGATGGGCTTGGTATAGTTGAATCCGGCGATTTGCTTGAAAGTTGCCAGGGAGATAAAGAATTGTAGGCCGAAAATGGCGAGACAGGCAATGCGGAGGAACTAAGGAAGAGGTTAGCAGAGAAAAAGGTAAATGAATCGGCGCGCTAACCCAGAGAGATAGTGGAGTGCCATCTTCTGCGAACTGGAAACCGACGAAGCCATTTATGAGAAGGCATGTGTATGCTGCTGCAACGAGGCCAGCGTATACTGCCGCGAACCACTGGGATAGAAATGAATAAATGGAAAGGAAATCCTCCGCTAGACACTCACTGGATACGTCACATTGGCTGTGGGTATAATTCCAGAGTCGAGGAACATCGCTAGCAGCTCGATCACTGCGTATAACCAGAAAAATGTGACGATTTCCTTCCGACCTGGCGTTGGAACATAAGTCCGGCCTCCACATCAAGATAGAGCACACCAATCTCACCTACGGCAGTGTACTTGCAACGTATATGGTATATCATGATAGCGGTCATTATTATTGCGACAATGTGAACGAAACATGTTGCTAGAAAGGGAAAATGATGAGCTTCACCTTTCCAACCTGAGCGTCCATTGAATTGCGACTTACATGGCTGGAATATCAGAGTTCCTCCTACGTCCACATTCCTGCTGTAACACGTTGGCTCGATGCCCTGGTCTGTCCCCACGAGTGGACAGATCACCAAGGCAGCGGTTTCACAAATCCCGTTGAAGGACCCAAATTGAATGCCCATACTTCGAGCGTCGTTATTGCGTTATTAAAGGAAAGTTCTTTGATGAGGTGTGTGGGCCAAGAGCCCGTAGCAAGGCCCGAGGACGGCAGTTGAGGAGGAAGAGAGTGTGATGAATTGACAGTCGCTGTTCAGCACGACGACTAACAAGGAGAGGATTATGTAATAGCCATCACTTAAAGAGTTTTTCTCAAGGATCTTCCTTTAGCCGATTGCACTGCTTTACGCTCTACCAAGTACTTCGAATTAGAATATCTGCGTGTTAAATATCATTCATGCAAATGATCTTTGTATGCCTTCGACCGAAGTTGTTTTTTCACCTAACATACATAGATGGATTACAACCCCTATTTATGGGCTGACTTGAGACTGTATCACTCTCGGTGCGAAATGGCCTACAAAAATGATTGTAGAAAGATCTTGAGGAATAAATCGTAGGAAGTGGGCCGAGGATCAGAAAGTTTTGACTAGCCAAAACCTCTGCGACGATGAGTAGATATGGCGGCACGAAGAAAGTTTCGCATTTCCGAGTCTTAGCTACATATGGGCAGCATAGACAGGCGCACCTCTTCGTAAACACATACCAGATCCGATCCCCGAAGGCTTCTTGAAACAACAAGCTAATGCCCAATGTTGGGACTTGAAGATGGCGATTGCAATTTCTCCTCGATAAGCAATGATGGTAGCTCTCTCGATTCCTTCCTAAATCTACAACTCAAACTCCCTACGTCCCCTTCGGAAGTTTCACCTGAAAGGTACCTTGAAGAAAGAGTCAGCGTCAACAATGAACGCGTTTGGACGGTGAAAAAGATATTACACTGTGGTAAGGCCGTCACCTCTGGTACGACAGACCCATGGTATCCAAGCCTGGAAAGTGCACCACGAATGACACCGGCCGACATGGCCACATACTGTGACAAAGATGTGAATCGTCATGAATAGGGCATTCTCAGCTCATTACATACAAGTTTGGCGCGCTTCACCGCATCTGCGCGACCTTGCCATGATGACAGCCTCGAAATAGGCTTAAAAGCGTTATCGTGTAGAACATAGATACCCTTTTGGAATGTTAGTTAATTCGACCAAATCCCCTTGCCAGTGAGATGCATACTCTATGATTTGTCCTCAAGTTGTCAACTTGCTTATCCCAGCATGCTACCCATATATCCTTGCAGATGAATTTAATTGCGTCTAGTGTTTCTGGGAATAGCGGTCGATCTCGACAAAGCCTAATATCAGTGATGACTGGTTCAGCTCTCATTTTATTCCATAGTCATGATATAAGCAACAGACCGCTCTGTGAAATTCGCGCCGACATGCACACCCATAGTTTCTAGCCGTAGTCTTACAGCTTCCTCCTCCTCATCCACAGCAGTTGCCTTCCCAGCACTCTTTAAACTCGTCACTGAATCGCGAGCAGACTCTTTCTCTTTCTTCGGGACGGCTGGTGGTGTCGCGGAGGGTGGGGGTATGAGGCCAGCTTCAACCATCTCCTTTTCTACCTTCTTTTGGCGAGCCGTCGCGACCGCAGCCGATTCGCGCAGTGTATTCACAAGTTCAATCAAGAAATAGTCCATCAGTGCAGCGTCAATCTGACGATTTGGAGGATCGGCTAAAGCAGCTAGACTCGGAGAAACAAGAGAACTCGCAGGTATTGACGGAGCAATCTGAAGAGAAGTTCTTCCAGACATGGTTGAAAGAGTGAGAACGCGTTGGGTATGTTGTAAGTGGCAACACGCGATGGAGACCAAGATTGTTTGGCAACACTATGAAAACTAAATAGCCCCTCACTGTCCTGAACGACGATCACGCAATGCCTTCTATTGGTCCTGAGCTTCCTCCTCATCTTCAACAGCGCTCTGAGGAACCTGAATCTGTGGTTGCAGGACCCGCTATACCTCCTGAACTCCTGAAGCAGCAGAGTGTCGCTGACGATGACGACGACGAAGATGACTACGTTCCTGAGCTTCCACCTGATCTAGCCGTTGCACGCTCTGCAGGCCCTTCGGCGACACCAAGTAGCTCTAATGAGGTAAAGCGCGTTTCTGGACCAGCAATGCCCTCATATCCTCCGATATATGATCCAAAATACCAAACAGCTTACGGAGATGACGATGATGATGACGACGACTTCGGTCCTAAACCTCTGCCTGCCGGAGTGAAGCACGCGGAAAAGGATGCGGTGCAAGAATTTATGGAACGGGAGGAGAGAAGACGGAAAATTGCCGAGGTGAGTGGCGTAGTATGCTTTTTGGACTTACTTGACCTCTTTGCAGGAAGCCAGCAATCCTTAATTGTAAACAACAAAACTGGGTTTTTCAATAAAATACATATCATCTACACAACGTGTATCCTTCTTTCGTAAATAAATGGCAACGAGAATATATACTTCAGTAACAACGATGTTCAGTAGAAAGACACAGAACAATGAGAGGCGTGAAATAGGGTAGCAGGATATGATGATATTGGAGGACTAGTGCTATGTTCGAGGTCTCAATTGACCCTCCACGTCAATTTCAAGCAATAACGGCATGATAGTTCGGTCACGAAGAAACCCCAAGATAAGCTCGTGTCTTGGGCCATAAAGGGTCAATTCCGTCACCTGCGGAAAGGCTTGCAGGAATAAATCCGGAACGTCACCGAAATCGACATTGTAAAGGGCTAGTCCTTGGACATGAGGATATCTTATTCCTGGGCTTGAAATCGTCAGGAGGATGAACTGTTGGAAGGACTCCGTATCAAGGTTCCAAATGATAAGTTCTCGCAATTGCGGACCATATGTGACCTGGAATAGGCGCCTCGTCGCCTCGCGTGAATCATTATCGTATATAGAAATGTTTTTGAGTAGAAGATAAAGGAGAGATGATCCTAAGAAAGACGGCGCATATAGCTCATCGGTGAGAATCATATTAGTCCCGTCGATGAGCAATTGTTGGAGGTGCATCATCACGGGTTGGTGAGGTATGGCTGGATATGTGGAATGCCTGAGTTGTCTTTGATCGAGAAGCGACCCAGCTGAGTTGACAAGGTGGAGAGAATGAACACCTGCGAAGCGAGGTGCGTCAGCGTCCACCGTGACGTTTAAGAGAGTCAATTTCCAGAAAACCGCAGGATTGAAGTTCAAGGCTGCAAGCGTGTAGCGTTTGGCCTCTGGATTTACTTGATGGATACGCAAGGACTCCAGCAACGGGGCGTCGACACCTTTCAAAATTTTGTTGAAAATGGTCCACAGGGTGGGATTGTTCGAAACGATGTTGAGAATTTTAAGACGCGAGACATTCTTTCTGAGGATGGCAAACGTCTTTTTAAACTCGTTCTGCTGCTCTTTCTGGTAGAGATCGAGATCGAATGACGGCAAATTAATATTAAGGGAGTAGGGACGATGCCTGGACCTAGAGACAAAATCCGCGAACATTTCCGAGTGAGAAACCGGATTCGAAAGGGTTAGATACGTCCATTGCCAGGTTGTGGTGTTAATAATTGACCGCCATCGCCTGCACACGTGGGACAAGGTCAAGGGTTCCTTCATTAGAGGTTCGGGTCGAGAGCGGACATAATCGAAAATGTACGCAAGGGTTTCATTGGGTATGCGGTCGATATAACATTCGGCACGCATCCCTCGCAGGGGTATCGCATACATCATAGCGTTCAAATCGAAGGCAGAATTATATCCTTGCATGCGGAAAAATGGTAGGCTAGAATTGCTCACACGACGTGAGATGATACGCCTAAATAAAGGGCAAGGATTGTTAAAGACTGATCGGTTGAAATAGCAGTCATAGACGTACGGAGATTTTCAATGGGTTATAGACTTTGAAAAAGAAGAGTCGTTGATCAACTTGAACTAGGCGCTTTGTGCTAACAAGGATACACAACGTCACTCATTGTTATGTCGTTCGTCTATTTTCCCATGTTATCACTTGAATACCTCTTGCTGCTTCCAATCGAATTGAAGATCCTTCAGCTGTGCTTGTAGAACCCGCTATTTTTGAGCCTTGAATCCTTGATCTCTCGGCAATACTCAGTGCTCATCCTCGGAAAATACGTGGTGATGTCAACTGTTAAGTATTGCCGAGCTAACTCTTAAGGCTGGTGCTCCTTTTTGGACCCCCCACAATAACTTGGACTCTTGCCGAAACCATCCTTTGATTTGCTTCAAGCGCTCAGCACAGTTCAGTGTTGTTTTAAGGCCCCATTGTCATGGCAGGAAAGGACTTACGGCAGAGGAAAAGCGTGTCGCGAGAGGGAGAGAAGAAGGTGGAGTCGGAAAGTGTATGTGCCTGCATCTCTGCTTCAATTATAAAGTCACTGAACTATTACAGGAAACATCGAATGGCACGAAAACGAACGAGACTCCCCAAAGCACACCAACTGCAAGCGGGTTTAGCAAAGGCTTCGTTGGTCTTTTAGCTCTTATATTGGCCGCTCTCTTGTACAATGTAAGTCTTTTTGTGTTGCGATTATTGCACTTGTTCATATCTAGTCATCAGAACGTATCTCTTCGGCAACCATCAGACTCCAACATTGTTGAAGAACAGCCGAGCCGTTTACCTGCGGACTTGGAAAGGAGAGACGCTATAGTAAATGCTTTCAAGGTTCGTATTTCACCTGGCTTCGTGTCGTCTATTAATTCAAACGCTTTCATTGCAGCACGCGTGGTCGGCATATGGTATGGAAAGCTAGATCACTGGTATCGGCGTCTTCCTAACGATCTTCGCAGAAAGGGATGCTTTTGGCGATGACAACTATCACCCCATTTCGAAGAAGGGCTCAAATTTGACGGAGGCAGGCGGAGTGGGTTACACCATTGTTGATACTCTCGACACTCTGCAAATCATGGGTCTTGACGCGGAATACGCTCGCGCTCGGAAATGGGTCGCCAACTCCCTCTCCTTCGACCGTGACGCTGAATACAATACATTTGAGGTAAAGTTCGTTTTACTTCCTCGCCGAAGTCAATAGCTGAGTCTCGGGATACCATAGATGACAATCCGCGTCATAGGCGGCCTTCTTTCTGCCCACCATCTTTCCGGGGGTGACCGCTTGTATCTCGAGCGCGCTAAGGATCTTGCAGACCGACTCATGCCTGTCTTTGACTCACCTTCGGGGTTGCCACTCTCCTACACTAACCTCAAAACGCGCATTCCAGCAGAAGATACCAATGAGATCGTAACCACCTCCGAAGTAGCCTCTTTACAGCTCGAGCTAAGATATCTCAGCTACCTGACTGAGCGCGAAGAATACTGGGACAAAGCGGAAAATGTGAGCGTCCGCCTCTGCGCTATAAGACACCAGTACTGACACATATGGCTTTTAGGTTATCAAAATAATACAGAAGGAATTGTTGCCTTCAGGATTCCCGACCGTTTTCATGAAGTTTGTTGTAGTTCTCGAAGTTTGCTGTTGCTTTTTTTAAAGATATTGCAGGTCGGACACTGGAAAATTCCTTATGTCACAAGTTCGATTGGGATCGAAAAGCGACTCTTACTATGAATATCTATTGTAAGTTCTGGTACTTCTTCACTGTCCTCTTTCCTTCTTAACAATTATCCTCAGGAAACAATACCTGCAAACAGTATGAGAATCTATCTCCCTTCTGAGCTCCGGCTATTCCTAATTTTGTTCTTTAGGGCCAGACAGAATCTGTTTACCGCGAGGTGCGTCGGCTACCTGCTATCATGGCCCACACTGCTTATGCTACTTTTAGATGTATGAAAGCACCACAACCGCCATCCACAACTCCCTCCTCAGAAAGAGTGCCGATACAAACCTCACCTATACTATCGAGCTCATACCGGAGCGTGGAAGGCGCGGTGTCCTGTGCGTCATTTTGCCTGTTTTTCAGGTCTATACAGACATCACTCACGCGAGCGTCCTTGATCAGCCTATGGAACAACCTACACAAGCAAGATCATCTTGCCTGCTTCATCGGCGGCAACTTATTGCTCGGTTCTACGACCTCCGGTTCCTCTGCGCTTCAGGTCTCAGTGCCACCACTCGAGGAGGAGCTAACTGCGCAGGCAAGACGCGACTGGAAAACGGGTATTGACTTGATTGAGACTTGTATGGACACGTATAAGAGAACAGCTACGTATGTCTGCTTCATCACGTTCGTAGCACCAATTGCTGATTGCCTGCTTTGCCCATTTGTAGTGGTTTGGCTCCTGAAGTTGTACATTTCAGGGTCCCCGGTGAGAGAGAGTTCCGTCTTGGAAACAAAGATTGGTACATCAAGGATGCGAGGTGGGCTTTGCACTGTGATGGGCATGACCTTGTACTCAAGTCGTCTTCTGTAGATCCCCTGGTTGGCCCGCACCACCAGATGCTAGGTACCTCCTACGGTAAGCCTCACCTGGAACAAGTTTGATCATGTATCTAACAATGCTCCCTGCCTGGCAGACCCGAAACAATCGAGTCTCTCTTCATTGCCTATCGTCTAACTGGTGACGAGAAATACCGTCAGTATGGATGGGATATTTTCCAGGCGATAGAGAAGTACTGCCGCGTTGAGACCGGTGGTTATGCGACGAAGTTAAATGTGGACGATGTCAACAGCAAGCTTGACGATAAAATGGATTCGTACTTCTTGGTATGTTTCTGTATTGTCTTCCTTACCCGATGGTTGAGTAACTTTGTGTTACAGAGCGAGACATTGAAATACTTGTATCTTCTCTACTCCGACTCAAATCTCATACCCTTTAACAGTACGTCCTGACTTTCGTTGACGTTAAACATGGCTGACCTTGTCGATAGAATATGTCTTCAATACCGAGGCTCATCCATTACCCATCTTCACACCACATACTAAAAGGACATGGTCTACCTCTTCATGATCCTTCTATTGCCAACCACCTGTATTTTTACGGACAGACAATGTATTTGTTTCTTTTCAAAATTATTGCTCAAACTCGTTTGAAACTATGCGTGAGATTTGCGTGAGATATCGTGTTAATGTGGGTATCGACGTATGCAATATATGACCATGAAAGTCGTATCATGCTGCAGCATTATTATTGCGGTACGTGGTGTCAGATGTCACCTCAAAATCTCCACCGCCGAAGCGGAGTGACTGTGACATCTCGGCGTTGGGACTGTTTTTTGACGTTGACGGGCGTGAATTCAACCATGCGCGATGAATAGCTGCAGCTAGGACACTGAAGTTGCAAACAATGACTGAAACAGACATCTGTTCATAATCAACACAATGTTTCATTTGATTTCAAATTAACTCACCTCGACAGTGCTAACGACAACTGAAACGAGATCGCCTTTGAGGAGATAATAAGCGTGCACAATCGAGACCACGGTAGTCAGCCCTCCAACTGCGAAGGAAACACTGAGCCGCATGCGTTCTGCCTTCGCTGCGTCCGACTTCAAGTGCCGCAGGATCAATAGAGGCGCACAGACAAGAACAATATCGGCAAAGGCATCGGCTGTG